>CAXFZM010000146.1:0-11467 GCA_964007475.1 Hybos culiciformis
AAAATTCAAATTTAAAATAACTTAAGTGGAAAAAACACGACGCCGACAATGTTTTGACGTTAATTATTTATTAGTTGCACGTGCTATTTATTTTACTTTTTCAAAGCAGAAACGTAGATATGTTCGACGAAATTCAACTGCGAAAAAACAATGTCAAATATTAAAAATTAAACTTGATTGTTTTGGGTGAACTCTTAACATCGTCCATTTGAATAAAATATATACTGAAGGAAAAATAAAAATTTAATATAATTTTCTCCATATTAATTCAATTTTATGCCTAGATCAGGATAAAAAACTATAAACGTTCACAGGATTAAACCAATTTTTCTTTGCCAAAATTTATAAAAATTGAAAAAATAAAAATTTATTTTATTTACGAATTTTCGATTTATTATTAATAACAATTAGTTTTTTTCTGAATTATAATTTTTAAGCACAAACATACACAAATAGAAATTTTGTTGTTAATAATTTAATTTGGCCCAATAAGCTGTGTTTTTAATAACATGATAATTTACATTTAATTTTCTGTTTTTTAATATTTATAAATTCAATAGACACTATCGGCGCGCCGTAACGTTAGTCAACTATGGTCGATAACAACTATAGCACAATGTGCAAAACAATTCAAAGAAAATACGCGGCGTAGTATTTTTTTTTGGATGGCTGAATAAAAGTTAAATATACTTGTGACAAGTAAAAAATGGTGATTAAAATTCAAATATACTTATAACAAGTAAAAACTGTTCAAGATTATGCCAAACACTAAATTCTCCTTTATGTTTTTTGTTGAACAGTTTTTACTTGTTATAAGTATATTTGACTTTTAATCACCAGTTTTTACTTGTCACAAGTATATTTAACTTTTATTCAGCCATCCTGTAAAAAATAGTTTGCCGCACATTTTCTTTGAATTGTTTGCCTCGGCAAAGTATTTTTTACAGAATGGCTGAATAAAAGTTAAATATACTTGTGACAAGTAAAAACTGGTGATTAAAAGTCAAATATACTTATAACAAGTAAAAACTGTTCAAGATTATGCCAAACACTAAATTCTCCTTTATGTTTTTTGTTGAACAGTTTTTACTTGTTATAAGTATTTTTGACTTTTAATCACCAGTTTTTACTTGTCACAAGTATATTTAACTTTTATTCAGCCATCCTGTAAAAATACTTTGCCGCGGCAAACAATTCAAAGACAATGCGCGGCAAACTATTTTTTACAGGATGGCTGAATAAAAGTTAAATATACTTGTGACAAGTAAAAACTGGTGATTAAAAGTCAAAAATACTTATAACAAGTAACTGTTCAACAAAAAACATAAAGAAGCTGAATTTAGTGTTTGGCATAATATTAAATATGAAAAAAAAAAAACACACAGGTAAATGATATGACGTCACATCGAACTTAATATAAGCTTACATTTGTTGTACCAAGTACTAAATATTTGACGTAATTTCATATTTCCCAAACAGCAAAACCATACAATTTTTTTACTTTCTTAGACATTATGCATTGGTTGATTTATGTTCAATAAATGTGTTACGTACCTAACTTATTATTTTTATTATTATTATTAATTATTTATTATTATTTGTACTTTTAAAGCACTTTTCAAATAAATTAGGCATTGAAAATTATTTTTAAAAAATAAAAAATTTAAAAGAAGGAGTTTTAGCTTATATTATTATTTTTTTTAGCGTATAAATTTTTATGCAGGCTTGGTTAACTTATGTTTAATATAATATTTACTCGCTGGAGATTAATAGGCCCACCGGGTAGGGTGGTACAATGAGCCATATGCCTAGGTACAGTGGGGTCTAAGGACAACATACAACTCAACCTAATCTAGCTACCTAAAATAAGCAACAACGTAGCTTTTAGTAAGCGATTTTATTATGATTTTAAATTTAGCAATGTAATTTTTTAAAAAAATTAAAATAAAGTTTGTCTCAACAATGTTTAGGCCTGTTGTTTGGTTTCATAAAAATTAAAGAGAATTTCTAAATGTTTTACTTGTAAATTAATAATGTTTATAAATATTCGAAGCAATCACAATACCTATATATGAATTGGATTGATATGTACATAATTACACACTCGGGAAACGAAATTAAATTGGATTAAAATAATTAAAAAAATATATAAATTTTTAAAAATACTTATAATTCTATTTAATTTCTTGAAAGAAATTTTTTTTTAAATAATACTTCCACATCCTGTAGATTAGGTAAAAGCAACGCTTAACACACACATTATTTATTTGTGAAAAAAACAATCTACTTGGGAAAGGTATATATTGTTCATGAAAAGCATTTTTTATTTAAAGGAACTTAAAACTATTTATGTCAAGTGTATTATTTTGTATAATCCTTATTAACTTTTTATAGTTTACCATATATCAAAATTTGGTCAATAATTTTTTCTTATCATCAAAAAGAAAAAGAAAAAGTAAAAAAATTAAAGTAGTCCTGTAAATTTGTAATTCTTAACGTTTCTAAAAAGATAATATTATTTAATTGCCATTAATAGCGTGCTTGAATTGATATTTGTTTTTAAATTAAGGAACGATGTTGCTTAGATAAATAATTAATTTCTAATTAACGCCAACGTTATTTTGTAAACATTTTCAAGGCTAAATTATTTTTCCCACCTTTCTAACTTCAAAAACAAAAATTAAACTTAAATTATTAAAAAATTTCCAAAATCATTATTTTAAAATTTTGTAAAAATGAAGGTTAAATTTTTGTTTTTGATGTTAGAAATAAGTTTGAAATACCAATGTAAAAACTGAGCTAGATATAATTTAGCCTTGAAAAAGTTTATAAAATTAATCGCAACGCTGCCGTTAATTAGAAATTAACGATTAATTTTAATTTGTCCTAAAGTATATACATAATCTACGAACTTAAGATCACAACGAAAATATTTAAAAAATTTGACATTACACAAAATAAAAAAAATTAAAAAAAAATTTTAAATTTTCAATAAACTTATTAAAAGTTGATATAAAAAACCTGAAACAAATATTATAAAAGTTAAATATATGTACATGTACATGTACATACTAGATTGTAATAAAATATTCTTCTTAATATTTTATTTTACATACTCTGGTTACGTATACCCAGTTTTTAACTTCAAGAAAAATATTTCTTGTTCCAAGAATGAAAGTTTAGTTCCTACAATGAGCTTTTATTTACCGGAACAGTTCTACTAGTTCGTTTTGATAAATAAATTTTATCATCATCATAATATAAAATCATTCTTGTTATTAATTTGCAATGTTACTTCCATGAATAAAAGTTTCTTTTTGAGCAATAGTAATTTAATTTCACTGCACAGAAATAAAAAATATTTAGGAGAAAATCAAAAAACTTTCAAGAACTCAATGCGTATTTACTTCCATGAATAAACATTTATTTCTGTGCAATAGTAATATCATTATACTGGTCAGAATTGAAAAATGTTTAGAAGAACAACAAATAACTTTCAATAAGTTCATATATATTTACTTCCTCGAATAAAAAAGTATTTGTGTGCAATAGTAATATAATTTTACTCTCCAGAAATAAAGTAAAATTAGATGAACAACAAAGAAGTTTCAAGAAGTCCATGTACAGTGACTTCCACGAATAAAAAATTTATTTGTGTGCAATAATAATTTTATTTTAATGTTTAGAAATAAAATATACTTGGTAGAATAACAAAATAGTTAAAAGAACAAGAAGCAACTTTGAACAAGTCCATGCAAATACTCGTTATAATTTAACATTGACTTGTCATTAGCATTGATTTTCGAAAATTTCGAAATATACAGTTCTGTAGCATATTATTCTTGTAACAACTTCAACGTTTTTCTTGATTTGTTGTCAAAAGAATATAATGTTAGAAAAAAGTATTTTGATATTGAAGTAAAAAAATAATTATTTGGGACAAATTAAATTTGAAAACCATTTTTTTCAGTGCATAATAATGTCTTTATGGGAATTACTACTTTACCTCTATTATTTAATTTGTCTTAAAATACTAATATGACAAGAACTTACTTAAATTAATTTACCGTGAATACGCTTAGATTTTCGAATCAGCATCAGGAAAAATGCAAACCACATAGATCAAAATTTACCAATTTTTTAAAAAAAAAATCAGTACTACGCTTCAGTTTAAATTTTAATTTATCTTAGTATACAAATAATTACATTTAATGTGAATGTTGAATTCAAGTGAGAATTCGTGAATTAGAAAAATGCGATGCCTAGACAACAACCATTTGTGTATTTAGGAAAATAAACTTAAAAATAAAAAACTTGAGACGATTTCGAAAAGGAAAATTAGGTCAAACGGGTAAAATTAAGAAAATATGACCTAAAAATCGATAAATATGCAGTTAAATATGCACTAAAAATAAATGCATGTTTTATATGTATTTAAAGTAAAATATGACGAAATATGCAAAAACAAAACGATGCCATTATTCTTAAAAATACGAGATCAGTCCACATTTCCTTTCTATTTTTATTTTAAACTAACGACTGCAGACATGCATTTGCATGAACATCCTGTCTCTGCTAATCATATTATTTTATCCAAGTCATAGTGCCGTATGTAACTAAATAGTCAAATCGCTGCACTTAAAATTACGTTAAAGTTAATTATAATATTTACTTTTGAAAGAAATTCCTTAAAGTAAATGTGATGTATAATATTTGATGTAATTATAAAATGTCAGTGCTGTAGAGACTAATGTACTGTTGTCTAAAACTCCAAAATGAAAAAATTGTTAAATGTTATGTTAACAATAAAATAAATGAATATGAAATATGAAAATATTTCAAAATTAAAATCATTATTTCATTGCAAACGAGTGGGAACACCTGGGGTAGAATTATGTAACATTGTCGTCTTTGTGACAATCGACAATTTCAAACACGATCAATTTCTATGGACAATGAAAATTATGCTTCACGTATCTAATCATCATCGTCATTTTGAAATAAAAAGGTAGTAAAACTCAATAAAAATCTTGAAGGGATAACTAGTTTATAAAGTAAACCTTGATTTATAAAATATTTGTAAAATTTGTAGAGGGAAAGAGAAGAATTATGTACCTTCTTTTCTAAAATTTTGTAGTCAATTGTCGATAAAAAAAATTTGCTTCCTATAACTTAAATTATCGTGAATTGTCTATCAAAATAAAACGACAGCTATTTTTTGGTCGTCTCTATAGTAAATGATCGTCGATTTAGCTGGAATTTGGGGAGGAGGTAGATGCGATGACTAAACCTCGAAATCCAAGAGGATTTTTTCACGAAACCCCCCGTTGCGGAAATGTGACCCACCAAATCTTTCATATGTTTCATATACAGGAAATTTTTTTTTGCTCCTATTTACCCTATTTTTGGAGAAGGGATAGAGGTGGTGCCCCGAATGTCAAATCCAAACAATTTTTTTCGGAACAATCTTAATAGGTATGTATGAAAACTTTGGGGGCCATATCTCCGGAACGGAGGGTTTCCTGAAAAAAAATGCTCTTGCACTTGGGGGTTTGGTCACCGCCTCTACCTCCCCTCCAAGTTTGAGCGAAATCAAAGCTCAACACTCATATCTGCACTTTAGCCAAATTTTCTACATTATTTTTTTTTTAAAAACGATAAACTAAAATTCGCGATCTTTTTACCGGAAGCAAAAAAATCGACATGGCTTTTATGAACGAGGTCGACAAATATTTAAAAATTTTTTAGTTAATTTCTCAATAAAATTATGAGAAATGAATTTTCCAGCTTTTAAAATTACATGAAGCAAAAAGTCGACAATTGTTAAATTTTGTGACAATTGTCGATTGTCGACCGGTGTCGGTGACAATTGTTATATGATTCCATCCCTTGAAGTTTGTTTCTATAAAAGAAAATGGTGACATTTTCGAGTTCTTACTTTAATAGAGCTGTCTTTACTATTTTATATTACCCGAAAATTAGAAGATACTACTGTTGTTAATCGCGAGATACTAAATGATTAAAATTATTTGAATATTATTTAGATCCTTGGATATTTAAAGAGTTTCTAACTCCTAAATCTGGAATGAATGTGAACGAAATTGCGCTTACTTTAGCATTCAAAGAATCGAAATCGATTTAGCGAATATACGTATTTTAGTGTGGGAGAGACGGATATTTAATTAAAACAGTATATTTTTACATTTTTGATGGAAAAACTTTGTAGAACCAATGCAATCCCGCTAGAGCTTAATCAAATTCTCGAAAAAATATAAAAAATAATATATAGAATGGCACTCCGAAATAATTTATACGGACATAATTTATACGAGAAAAACGACATTGTTCATACGATAAATAATGTCGTTTGAAAGCGACATTATTTATACAAAAAAAAAACGACATTATTCATTCGATAAATAATGTCGTTTTTTTTGTATAAATAATGTCGCTTCTAAAACGACATTATTTATCGTATGAACAATGCCGTTTTTTTATCGTATGAATAATGTCATTTTTAAAACGACACTATTTATCGTATGTGAGTAAAAAAGATAAAATATTTGTGAGGTAGACAAGGGGAAGGGGGGCAGCAGGGCGGCGGGCGGCGGTTAGTCAGTGGGATTCGCGGTTATGTCAGTTCACCTACATTTTTTACGGCCAACATTCGTTTTTACTCACATACGATCAGTGGTGTTATCTAAATGTTTTATCAACCGGTACGGATTTTTCATAATTTTATAATTTTTTATAATGTTATAAAAACATTTATTTTTTATATCTATAGGTCATAATCGATTGGCCTCATAAACTTAGTTTCTATCTATGGTATTTTGGAAGTTTTCACTGACGTTCCAGACTGAAGTTCCAGAATTTCAGTTGACCTCGGATAGCACAAAGCTGAAATTCAATAATGTTATTAACAGTAGCTCCATACTGAACTTGAATCAATTTATTTCGATTAGGACCAGCCTGAGTTTCAACAGTTTCATTTCTGGTTCCAGTTTTACTACATTTTGATGCAGAAATGAAAAATTTTGTTGCATCTTCATATTTTTATAAATTGCGAAATATCTAATTTTATAAAATTGAAATACATAATAATGTC
Organism: Hybos culiciformis; assembly: GCA_964007475.1. Lineage (NCBI taxonomy): Eukaryota > Metazoa > Arthropoda > Insecta > Diptera > Hybotidae > Hybos > Hybos culiciformis. The sequence goes on from CAXFZM010000146.1 coordinate 7,109, forward strand.
TTTATGGGAATTACTACTTTACCTCTATTATTTAATTTGTCTTAAAATACTAATATGACAAGAACTTACTTAAATTAATTTACCGTGAATACGCTTAGATTTTCGAATCAGCATCAGGAAAAATGCAAACCACATAGATCAAAATTTACCAATTTTTTGAAAAAAAATCAGTACTACGCTTCAGTTTAAATTTTAATTTATCTTAGTATACAAATAATTACATTTAATGTGAATGTTGAATTCAAGTGAGACTTCGTGAATTAGAAAAATGCGATGCCTAGACAACAACCATTTGTGTATTTTGGAAAATAAACTTAAAAATAAAAAACTTGAGCCTATTTCAATATTTTTTTCAAAAAATATACGACAATTTCATATTGAGAAAATATTTTAATTTCGAAGTTATTTTCATTTTATCAGAGATAACCAACCATTTTCATTGTATTGTCCAAAATCTTATTTAAAGTGAAATTCGGGTTATTTTTAATTAATAAAACTTGCTTTAGCAACCGGTACGGAGTTCTTACTATTTTTTAGCAACCGGTACGGCCGTACCGGCTAGATAACACCACTGCATACGATAAATAGTGTCGTTTTAAAAATGACATTATTCATACGATCAAAAAACGACTTTATTCATGTAAAAATAATGTCGTTTAGAAGTGATATTATTTATACAAAAAAAAAACGGCTTTATTCATATATAAATTATGACGTGCCTGAAAGCGACATAATTTATTTGTATGGTAGGAATAATGTCGTTTTTTCGTATAAATTATGCCCGTATAAATTATTTCGGAACCCCATATAAGGCATCTGCGCGAAAAAAATGTGCCAACGTTTTTTTAGAATTTCTTTGTTAATTTTCGGGATAGTGGGACCCTTTTTTGCATTTAACTAGCAAATTATTATTAAAATAATTTCGCATTCTCAGATTTTCAAATTTTTTTTTATTTTGAACGAGATGGGTTCGCAAATTAAACCAAGAAAAAAAAATTTAAAATTGTCAAACCAATATCCGCATTAGAAAAAATAATTAATTGCTCCTGAGCTAAAAATTCATAGAAAAACGTTTGGAAAAGTTTTAAAAAGTTCAATTCGCAGTTCTCTGTAGAAAGAAATGTAGATTCCGGTTGAAAAAGAAGTTTTGTTGATCGAAAATTGGCGAGTAAAGTAAAGACCTCTTTCAAACACAATCCTAATACTTCCGTCAGAAAAATTGCATCAAAAACAGGTTGTTCATCCACAACCATTCAAAGAATAAAAAAAGTATAGTGGGCTTAAAACGTTCAAGGCGCAGAAAGTTCCTGATCGGGCCCTAACGAAATATTCAAGCGATTAATGAGCGAAAAAAATTAAAAAAATATATAAAAAAAATTTATAGAGAAATTTAAATGTTGCTGCTGACTTTCGACAATAACCAGGTCTTGAATTTTATGTTGCATATGGTGCTGAAAAATTAAAAAATCAGCCTGAACAAAAATTTCAAAAAAAAATCTTCATTTGTCCGCGAATTTGTACGTGCGTTGAAGACCAACTCCATTCGTAGTTGAGGGTTTAGTTAACAAGATTTTTACATCGTAGAGTGCTTCAAAAAACGTCTGAAACCACTTATTGGAAAACATTCAAAAGTTTTTTACTTTTAGCCAGATTCAGCAACCTCCCACTATGGAAAAAAAGGGTGCCGTGACATTTGTCCGCGGGACATTTGTCCGCGATTGAATTTTCTAACTTTAGCGGACAAATGTCATTTCGCAAAATGTCATTTGTCCGCGATTGATTTTTCGAATTTATAGCGGACAAATGTCATTTTGCAAAATGTCATTTGTCCGCGATTGAAATTTTTAATTTTTAGCGGACAAATGTCATTTTGCAAAATGTCATTTGTTCGCGATTGATTTTTCAATTTTGGAGATACTGCAGATTACGTGAACCACTCAGAATCGTCTGAAGCTTGGAAAAGGGAAGAGGGGTAGAGGCCCTCAAAATTCTTCATACATTTTGTATGTGCAATTTTTTTTTTTTTGCCCGTTTTGCCCCTTGAAGAGAGGGTGGTTGGGGCGGCGGGCGGGCGGGTGGACTGATGGTTGGTCAACTACCATCCACCCGCCCGCCCGCCGCCACCCACCTCTCTCTCGTTGTGCCGATTCTGATTGGTTCACGTCATCTGCACTGTAGTCTCAAATTTTTAGCGGACAAATGTCATTTTGCAAAATGTCATTTGTCCGCGATTGCTTTTTTAAATTTTTAGCGGACAAAAGTCATTTTGCAAAATGTCATTTGTCCGCGATTGATTTTTTTAATTTTTAGCGGACAAATGTCATTTTGCAAAATGTCATTAAAAATAAATTAAAATAGACAAAAAAAATAATAAAGAATTCAACTGAATTCAAAAAATCGTGGCCTGCTGCTACCAAAAACATTGAAAAAGATACAGTGAAAAGTCTAATGACTACTGGAGAGCATAAAGCCAAAAGTGGCAGAAATAATTCAAAAATATTTTTTTTTAATTCCAATAAAAAAAAATGATTTTGAATAAAAAATGCTTCAAAAATAAACCTTAGAATTTAAAAATATGTTGTTTTTTTTTAATTATATTGGTATTTTTTAATAGCACATTTTTTTCGCGCACATACCTTAGAATACAAATTTCTTCAAATTATATGAAAAAAAAAACAAATAAAATGAAATTAACAAAATTATATTTTTAAATTAATTTCTTGAGTTTAGCAATATTCTGAAAAAAATTTAATTTATTTTTTTATTTATACACATATTATATTAAAAAATTGTAATTCAAAATTTTCATTAAAAATCATAAGGCAAAAAAACAAATATTTAAAGCACAATCATTTTTTAGAAGAGGTATTAATTTCTTGATAAAAAACAAAAAAAGAATTACTATAAGATGGTTATAATATTTTTTAAGTGGTACTTTGCATTAATTTAAATATATGTACCTATATAAAAAATAAATTCATAAATTTATGAGCTCGTAAAGCTTTTTTTACTTTTTCTACTTAAAACATATTTCACACCAGAATATATTACGAAAGTATGACGATTTTATTTTTTTCTTCATAAAACAGGCAAAGTTTTGAACTCATAAAATTGATTTTGAATAAATTTTGTCACAAAAATTATCCTTTATTTTATTTAAATTTTTTTTCGTTATACTAATTTTAATTTATTCGTTTAAATTATGATATTATTTAATACTTCGTTTAAAAAAATTATCTTTGTATTATTATAGCCTTAAAGAGCAAATGATGTTGATAAAGTTTTTTTCTTATTAAAATATATTAAAATATATTAGAGTTTCTTATAATAATAACTACTACCTAAAACAAAATTGGCTAGAATCCCTAGTAATTTTCTAGTCACAAGCTTTTAGCTGCAAAATTCAATTATTGAAAATAGTTTTTTTTAGTTTAAAAAGCTAGTTCATGTAAAAATCCAGTTCTCAAAAGCTAGATTTCTAACGTAAAAAATTTACAAATTATTTATCGAAAATATAATCTATCTCAAATCATTGATATCCCCAGTTATTTTGGTGAACTAGATTTTACAATAATGAAAATTTAAATCTCGAATATTATTTTAAAGTAGTTTTAGGAAAATTTCAAGATTTATTATTGATACTAGATTTCAGTTTAATTGGTTTCTCCTTGTTAGTTTTCAATTATTGGTACTAGATTTCAGTTTGATTAGTTAAGTTTAATAATTTTTGATCAATCGTAAATTAACGAAAGCACTAGCCTTGGTGTCTAGTATACCATTAGGAACCAAGTTCGGTATTATAAACAAAATTTTGGAAGCTACACTCTTAGAAAAGTCCAACGTGCTGGAACTCCGAAGGATAGAGTTATGAATATATAACTCCTTTTTTAGAGCAACTGAATAACATTTCGATGAAGTAAAACTTTTGAAACTTTGCTCAGAAGTTTAATTTAACTATTGAACTATTTTCGAAGTTCCAGGAGTATAATTTTCTTTTTTTGAAATAGAGAATGTTTTCGGAGTTTTATTTTTTAAGTAAAGCTGAAATTTCGATATTGAACTCCGTACAAAGTTTTTTTAAAATCTTGTTAGAAGTTAAGTTAACTACTTTCGAAGTTACAGTAATATATTACCGTAATTATTTTTTGTTTTTTTTATTAAGTTGAAATTTTGATATTGGACTCCGTACAAAGTTTTTTTCAAATCTTGTTAGAAGTTAAGTTAACTACTTTCGGAGTTACAGTAATATATTACCGTAATTATTTTTTGTTTTTTTTTTTGTTTTTTTTATTAAGTTGAAATTTTGATATTGAACTCCGTACAAAGTTTTTACAAAATTCTGTTGGAAGTTAAGTTAAC
>CAXFZM010000147.1:0-14094 GCA_964007475.1 Hybos culiciformis
GTTACTTTGTTGATATATATTTAAGCTTTTTTACCTAGTATTTCACGACATTTATCATTTGATATAAGTGACACCGAAGCATGTCGAAGCTCCTTAACATTTGAGCTTGCATATTCTGTGGAACCATATCCAAGAATTTTGCAATTTTCTGAAAAATATACATCAATTAAAATTAATTAAAAATGTTTTCCAAAAGCTGTAATTGTTAACGTTTCACTAAAAAAAACTATTACAGTATACATACTTTAAATTATGATTCAAAATTAATCTAGTATTTATACCTTTTACATTTGGTTCATCCAAGTTTTGAAATGGTTTATAACTAAACAAATCATTTACTCCTAAAGAAGAGTTGAAATCAATTTTACACAGTGCTATATCGTTTTTTCCAATGTATCTGCAATAAATTTATTAATTAATAATTGTACTTTATTAAGTCAAATTTGCAACATTTTGCATCATTGAAGTAGCTGTAGTACTAAAATCAATTTGATATCTGATCAGGAAAATCTGGAAATTTATTTTCACTGATTGCCCTGCATTCATGTACTTAAATTAAATCATAATGTAAAATGTTTAACGCTACAATTTCTACCTACTTACTGTACTTAAATGTGAATGTTTTTGAAATCAAAAATTTTCTCAGGGGTTTCAAATTCAAATCTGGTTGACCAATAACTGCTGATAAATTTTTCGTCTCCCTAAAATTATATTTGATAAATGTGATATAATCATATAATGATGCAATATGTAAAGAAAGTTCAAACATACTTCTCGAATACACAATGCGCGGCTGTTAGAATGAAATAATTGTCTAATCTTGATTTATTTTTATTTAGGTCTACTAGAATACCACCACAAATATGAACATCATTTTCCCTCAACGAAACCATCCATGAATAATTTTCGAACTTCGGATATGTTAATATTTCTCCACCAACTATTGGGTTGGCAAAAATATCTAAATTTTTGTAGGTTAATAGCGACATTAGAAATAATATTATTCGAAGAGAAAACATTGTTATGAATTTTTTTTTCTTAATAACTTTGAATACGTAGCTGGCTTATCGAATATTATCACTGAACTGATAAATTTTTAATTATTAATTTTTACCGCATTTCCGAATAAAGCTGATTAAATATTAATTTATTTTGTTCAAAGTTCAGTAACGTAATAATTATATTGGTGTCAAGAATTTGAAATTTATTGAAAATTCGAAAATTAAAATTTTAATAATGTTTTTTTTTTATATCGAGATAAAGAAAGTTGATAAACGATATTGTGTTTAATATTTACATAAAATAATATTAGGCAACCTGAGTAATTAAAAAAAAAAACATTTAATTTCAGTTCACATAGGAACTATACAATCTAACGCCAAGATGTGTCGTTAACTTATGATGATTATGTTATTTGCCGATGAACCAAATTCTAGTCTACTTTTCGAATTGATGTTTTCTTCGAAAACCATGGCTTTTGTTAAATATATATGATCTTGCAAAGAAAGTACTTATATAAATTTGTTTGACACTATGTACTCAAAATCTTATTAAATCGCATTCCAAGTACATATAAAACTTAAAAGGTTGTATAAATATAGAAGCTACGGAAAAAAAATAAAAACTTTAACATTGTAATAACAGTTTTCTTTTTTTTTTTTTAGAATTACAAGAAACTACTAATTATCTTATTATTAATATGTATAATGTTTCTTTTTTTTCGAATGCGGAAAAGATTTACTTTTTTGTATTGTAGTAAATAATTATAGCCATTTTTGGTTATCTTTTTCGGAAAAAAAAAAGAAAATATTTTTCAATTCTTTAACTTTGATGACGAAGAATGTATATATATAATTCAGTTGAATATTAATGATTCCTCTCACCGTTAAAAGAATTCTTTATTTATCATTTTTACAGAAATTAATCGCGACAAAACAAAAGAAAATTCAAGGAAAATGCTAAAAAACCATAAAATCAAAGAAGGAAAAAAACATTTTTTTTGTTTTTTTTTTAAATAACTTAATTAATGCTCTGTTACATGAGGCTATACAGTTGGATAATAATTTTTGTTAAATTTTAAAAATATATAATTCAATTGTATTAATAAATTATGTAAGAAAATCCCATAACTTCTGCGGAAGTATCTACATGTATATATACCATAGTACCCATAATAATATTTTCTATTCTGATTTTCATATATTTAGAATAATTTCACACTTTTAGTTTTTTTTTTTTTATTTTATTTTATAAAATATAAAAAAGAATAAATTTTCTTTTGCTAGATTATTGAAAACAAAAAAACTTCTGTCAGTCAAATTTTTCCCTTATATGTCGGCCGTGTGGTGTTGCCAAAATTGAAGTTGTGTCAATTCTTCAATTTGTTCACTTGAATTAAGTGTTTGTGTTGTTTTTATCAATCGTTATTTTGAGTCTTACTTTTTTTGCTGTTCAATTGAAATTTAGATTTTTCTTTTGAAACTTGTTCAGAACTTAATTGTGTTAAAAAAAAAATCAATATAGACCTTTAATATAGATTTTATTATAAATCCGAAACAATGTGCATAAAAATAAAGAAATTAATTCTAAATTTCAATAAATACGAATTAAAATCATAACAATATAATAATTACATATTATGCATATATAAAACATAAGCTACTACAGTGGCGTAGCTACCTTATAGCAAGAGTAAGCATGGCATAGGGGCCCTCTAAGTTTAGGGGCCCCCTTTTAATACAATCTTTTTTTTGTAAATCGATTCAAACCAAGCTTTAAATTGAATGAAAAACTAATTATCCAGCAGCAAAGCTTTTATTTTTTTTATAACTCACATGAGAGAAATGCATGAGTACACTTAGTACATTACAAATCACTCGTGAATGCACTTTATTAGAATTGCAAGGGGAAAAGCTAGAAAAAAGAAATTTTAATTTAGTTATTTAATATTCTCATTATTATTATTATTATTATTACTACTTTTATAATATAAAGTATTATAAAAATTATAAAGAATTTTTTTGTATTTCTTTAATACTTTTTACATTTTTCACAGGTTCCCTTCCATCATTGTGGCATAAGGGCCTAAAATTTCTAGCTACGCCACTGAAGCTACATAATATAATATTCGAATGGCGCCAAAATATACTCGTGTTAATGAATATTATATGTACATAGGTAAACCCTTTTAATTTTGAATAATTCATTATATTGTTGAGTGAATAACAAACTAAAAGATTTCATTCAAAATGATAAAAATCTTAAAATGCATTTCATTACATTTTTTTTTTCTGTATTTTTTGTTGTTTCTAATTCGTGTAGAAAAAAAAAATATTATTATTTTCAAATCCAAAAAGAAAAAAAGAAAAGTTTGTACAGACACGCGCTCGCGCATTATAAATATAATTTAATAAAAATCTCCGAAACGCATCTAACTATATATATATTACATAAGAACTGTATAAGAACCACGGAAAAGAATAATTTCAATTTTTAATAAAATTCTTTGCTTTTGTTTTATGCAAAAATCTTACAAAATATTTAAATATTTATTAGAAATTCTTTGGAAATCTTGATTAAAATTTAACTTTTGTCTTGAGATTTTATTTTATTTTTTTTGTTCCTTATTTTTTTTTTTTTTTTGCATATAAATTATATAAAGATATTCTATATGCTGATTTTGCATAAAATGTCTATGAAAAATATCCGTTTTGTTTATTTTTTTGTTGTCTTAAATTATGATATTATGTAACAGTAAATTTTGTAACATAAATTTCTCAAATTTTTATTTTTTTTTCAAATCCTTTATTGAATTTTTCAGGGTAATATTTTAACCGAACTATATATGTTACATCATTGTGTAAACTTTCATTCATTTCTACATAGAACTTACATAATGCTGAAATTTTAAGTCGACTTAAGTTATACCATTAAGAATACAGAAAGATTTATAGCTTCATACAACATTTTTTCAGTTTTTTTTGGTATTTTTATGTGAAGGTGTTAGTAAAACTAAATAAAATTCTTTTCATACATTGATAATTATCACGTATTTTATTTTGTTTTACTAACACATTCACATGAAAATACCAAAAATAATGTCGTCTGAAACTAAGAATCTATGTATATTCTTAATCTATGGTTATACTTAAAAAGTTTTAAGCAAATTTTCATTAGATCTGATAATAAAAATACTTAAGTTTTTTAATCTCGTTTAGTGTATACTTGGAGAATAATCTTGGATAAAATATTGAAACTTTTTTTTTATTCTAATAATACAGGGTTTTAACAAAATAATTCTTAAATTACACATTCATCAAAGCTTCTTTATTAACAAAAGTTACAATTAAAAAAATATTATTGTTTAATTGACGTCAAAGATTTTTATACGTTATTTTCTCACACATTGATGATATTACATTGAATCTCATTTAATATATCAATTGCATTCATCAGTAGTGAGTGAGTGCAGTTTGTGGTATTTATGTATCATATTAAAAAAAAAATATATACATAATATCAAAATATTGTCTAACTGTTTAATAATGAATATAATTTTGCAACAAATAGGTTTATTTATAAAATTACCATTTTATATTACGATGAAGAACATAAAATATGAAAAATATTTATCGGTTTTTACAAAAAACATTTATGTGGATAAAAAATTAATGTCTTAATTAGGAAGCAATATTTTATAGTTTAGTTTTTTAGTTTTTTTGTTTTTTGTTTTTTTTGCACTATTAATTTAAATAATATTTATATTTTATACCCATGGGAATATTTATATTGAACAGGATTATTTTTTAGAAAGGATAATATACTGTTACACTAGTATTATTATTAATTAAAATCTCATTAAATAAATAAATTTTTTTCTTTTTCAATTTACATTAAATGTTAATCAAATTGAACTGAATTAAATAGAGGATAAAAAAAATATAATTAACTATTTAATAAAAATAATAATGAATAGATTTTTAATAGTGATGTTTCTTTTTTGTTTATTTATTTTTTATTTATTTTTTTGTTTAGATTTTCTTTCTAATCCGCTGGTAATTTATTATTAAATCTTGACCGTCTTCTAAATAACCTGTCATGATTAAAATATGTTGGGTTAAGATTCAGGTAATTACCTGCATTTTTTATGGAGAAGAAAAAAAAAATAAAATTGAGGAAATTTAATTACAGAATTAATGCATCATCACAATTTTTTTAAATGTTTGAAAAACAATTTTCGTTGGTTTTTTAATTTTTATTTTTCTTTTTATTTTTAATTTAATCTTTTGTTTTTTTTTTTTAACTTATTAATTGATCATTATTTTTGTAATAATAATAATAATTATTAATTATAAAAAGCTACAAAAATTTATGTATAATATTTGTAGAGAGAGGAAAAAATTTGACACACTTTCAATAAAATTTTCAATTCCCACAACCGAGATCATTATTATATTTTATTAAGTTTATCTTGTTGCCATAATAATCGATTTGTTCTTATGTAACTTAAATGAGAAATAGTAATAATATTTAATTCTATTTTTATTAAGTTTGGTTTTCGAATTAAAAAGAATTTCCTGGAAGAAAAATTCAGGCAATATGGCATTATAGAAATATATTGGCATTATTGCGATAAGGTAAGTTATAGGCGAGATATAATATTATTATTATATGACTACTTTACATTAAAAATTACACATTATTTCAATTAAATACTAAATTGTTTTCAGCCTAAACTACTTGTAAATATTTACATAATATATAAATAAATTTTCTTCAAAAGCTTTTAATATATATATAACTTTTGCAAAAGAGACTTAATTATTTTCCATACGTTTTTCTGTGGGACGCCAATTTTTTTTAATTTTATTTTTTATAATGAAAATCATGATGCCCACATATTTAGTTATAATGTTATAATATTTAAAGAAATTGTTGCAAAAACTTATTTTACCATTTTGCAAAGAAACAGAAAAATTTTATACCTTCTATACTTAAATTATCAAAAAATGTTAATAAAAATAACTATATATATAAACTAATTTGTATTCCTGTTTATTTTTTTATCACGCTTCACATATGGACAAATTTATTCCATCTGTTTATCTGACCGCTGCATTCAACAATTAATTTTATTCTTTCTTTTAGTTACATATTCCAATTCAAATTTTATTCACGAAATTTTACCTACAAAAAAAAAAAAGAATTAAGTGCAAGAGAGACATGTGAGTTCGAATTCAGTTAAATCAGTTTGTATGGTTTCTTAGCAAGGGCGAGAGCTAGATTAGTTTGTATGGTTGCGAGAGCTAGATTCAAGGCGAGTTTTAAAGCTCGTGTTTGTGAAATTTGTTCATACTAATCATCTACGGAAATTAACCGTGTTCGATAGTAGCGATTTCGTCCAAATCGGTTCATTGGTTCAGAAGTTTACAGGTTACAAAAAAGGACTTTCATTTTTATAAACTTTATATGTATTACTTTTTTTATGCTTTATATATTAGAATTTTAATTCGCATTACAGCGCTGGAGTAGAAGTACATTTGAATGGTAAAAATATTTTCAAATAATGTTTTGTTTAATTTAAATATTAAAAAGGTATAAGATTTCTGTTAATCAATTGCTTTAATAGTAGATTATTGTATATGTTAACTAAATTTGTTATTAATTGAGAGTTCTGTATACACAAAAATACATTGACACGAGTCAATACAATTGACAAGTGTCTATGTGTTTTGTGTAAATACAGAACGAATTGTATAACAAATTTTGTTAACAAATCCAATATACAATGTCCATGTGTAAGGTAGTTGCAGTCTATACATTTACAATGAAAAAAAAAAACAAAAGTTGATATATACATTTTTTTTTTCATTTTTTGTTGGTATTTGTCTGTATTGAAATATTGTGAGTGATATTATTTTTGTTTATGCGTTGTTTATAGCTAATTTACCTATCTGAAAAAATGGTATCGTAAAAACCGTTTTTCTATTTTATTTTTCTATTTATATTTAAGCAAATTTACTGAAAATGAAGATATTAATTTTATCTATTTTTCGTAAAAAGAATTTTTTAAAAATATTTTCAAATAACTAAGAAAATTGAATTTATATTTTTTTGATATCTGAAAAATTTCATTACTTCACAAAATTATTTTTTTGTTTCTTTTTCATTACGTTTCCTACCTATCATAATATTTTTTTACGATACGTTTCCTGTCAAAAAATTTTTGTTTGTTTTTTTTTATATTTTTTGCAGTTGATTTTTTACTTTCAGATAAAATTAGCTGTGAATGGGTTTCCGGAACATTCCTCCAAAAATTACTTTACTGTGGTAGCTATAAACAACGCATTAGGTATTACGGAATATTCAATATGAAACATTTAATGAATGGAATGAAGAATTTAATGAATGGAATGAACCATTTAATGAATGGAAGAGGCATTTAATGAATGGAATAAAGCATTTAATGAATGGAATGAATTATTTAATGATTGCATGTGTATTGACGCATATAATATTCCATTTAGCGTTCTAAATTCTATACTACTAAATATAACATACCGAGCACATGCCCATTAAATTAATTTAATTGAATATAATATTATACAATACTTTTTTCTCGCCTGGAGAAACTTTTAACTTAAAATAAAGAAATAATTAACATAATTTATAAAAAAAAAATTATCATTTTCATTTTTCATAGATATATACGTATGTATATAAAAACTAAATATAATCTGACATTTCTTTCTATCCTTACTTTCTGGTAAATTTATTAGGTGTTAATTTTATGTTGCAGTAGCAATTTCTAGCTTGTTAATCAATATATTGATGTTGTTATTTTCGAGATTTTTGTTGCTTTGAATAATTGCCTATACTTTAAAATAAATCATTAATAATTTATCAACTTGTTCTTTATTAACATTTTATACAGTTTTTTTTTGTTTTAAGAATAAACAAAATCGGCAATGTTCTTTTGAAAATAATTTATGTAATAACCAAATTTGAAAGCTTCTGCTTTTACATAATGTTTTTGAGGTTTTGAAATTTAATATTTTCATCAAATTGATATTTGACATATTTCAGTATTGAAGTTATATGTATGAAAATGGAACACATTGTACAAATGGACAGATAACAATTGAGAGGAATAAAACGCATTACGAAATTTGTTAAGTAAGTAAGTAATTAACATCCAGTTTGAATTATGACATCTTTGTGCAGGAAAGTAAATGAACGTGACGTTAATGTTCATTTTTCTATTTTATTTTTTTTCTTGTTTAATTAACCTCTGCTTAGTCAGTGAAAAGGAAATTACTATAAAAATAATTTTTTTTTTATAAATATATTTTGCAAGTCACTCTAATTTTAATGCTAATTTCAAACTGCGTTATAAATTATGCTATTTTCTCAAATCATAATAAAAATATATTATTCCATTCATAAAATTACCATCATGTATAACCAAAGATTTTAATAGTCAATCAATTAATAGGCATATATTTTTATGCAATCACTTTGAGTCTAAAATTATTATTTATTTATTCGTTTAATTAAAGAATGCAAAAAAAAAAGAAGAAAAAAGTAACCCTTTTAAGGAAAAGCAAAATATATATTTTTCCTACTTAAGACGGTCATAAAAATATTGAAAGCGAATAAAATTGATGGGCATGATTTTCATAAAAATTTACATAACATTTTCACTCACTGTAAGTGAAGTTAAAATAAAATATATGTAATAAACAGTAGGATCCATTATTTTTATAATAATTAAAAAAAAAAAAAACTATATGTATTTATTATCAGACGTCAATATTATTATTACAAAAAAAAAACAAAAGTAATTTATTGCATATATTTAACATTAAATATCTTGATAATAAGTTAATGTTTATTGTAAACACATTTCAAAAATATTGTAGTGTAAAGGCCTTAGGGGACTTAAGAAGGCCACAAGTAAGTGATAGATAGAAATAAAAATTCAAAATTAACATACATAAGTTTTTACAGGCGGCTTAAATCTTAAAACTTTAGATGAGAATAAAAAATGCTGCATAAAAAAAACCATTCCGAGTTAGATTTGTAAGAATAATATTTGAAAAAAAAAAAAAAAACTATTAATTTAGAAATCAACTAAAATCACTTTAATAAAAAAATTCTTCGTTAATTGTTGTCAGAAGAGTTTCTGTAACATTTATTTGTAACTTCGTTACAGAAAGAAGATATAGGATGAGAAAATCTGAAAATTTTTATTTTAACACTATCAAGCTTGGCAGTTTTATGACTTTTGTGATTCATCTGAAAATTTAACATGATTTATATTCATAATAAATAAATTTAAAAATCAATTTTAAAAAATATTAATTTATTTTTCAATGTTATTTCATTTCAATAATTATTTTCTTGTATCTTACAAATATTAGAAATACCAGTGAGCTCTCATTGACCACAAAGATTATTAAATTTTGCTAAAGCTTTGTATTTGGATTAGTTTGAAACTCAAATATTTAGTTGAACTCGAATGGAGTTAGTTCTTCAGTGAATGGCATCACTAGACAGAATATTCAAATTAAAGCCAGTGCTAATTGCAAAGTTGTTGTAAGACATTATATGAGTAATTTGTCTCATTTAATTTTTATAAATAATTACACATTTTATGCTAGAAAATATTAATTAAATATTTTCGCTTTAATTAATCCTGATAAAAATCGTTTCTCCTTAATTCTTTCCTGTCCAGAGAACTTCACAAAGAAAAAACTTAAATTCTTGGCCTTTCATTTAATACTAAAATTAAAAGAATTAAATTAAATTTTAACACAATTAAATATTAAAAAAATACATAAGTATAATAAAAACATAAAAAAAATTTCTAAAGAATATTATTCTTAATTTTTAAAGAGATTCTTGACCTTTTTTAATTCATTTTCAGTTGCAAATTTACTTTTCATAATATGTTCATATTTTGTTTATTCTTAAAATATTTTTGTAATACGGCGCCCCAAAGCATACAAAAAAAAAATTTACTCCATTAAAAATGATAATAAAAACTGATATCATAAATTAAGCGCGCATATCTGCTTATGCTTTTTAATTATTATATTTTAAATATCAACCTTTTTTTTCAACAATATCGCGGGTTTGTTCGCAAATGATTATAAAATAATGAGTTCAATAAAAAATATTGCACTTCTTTTGGTTGTTACTTTCAACATGGTACGACAATTAAGAACCTAACATTTATTCCTATCGGTATTTCTTCCCAATTGACCATTTCAGTAGGAAATCGAAATGGATCTCCATGGAAATTGTAAATGAAAATTTTTAGAAATCCACACATTTTTCATATGAAAATGGTCAACAATGAAAAAATGTACCCATATATATTGGATACAATGGTCAAAATGTTCCAAACCTGGCCAATTGGGTTAAGATCTCAATTCAAAATAAAAGGTTATAGTTAGGTAATAATTATACTTTAAAATTAAGAACTTCATCTCTTGAAGAAATATTAGGGACCTTGTTTTTATTTTGTTTACATAATAAATACAACATTGTGAAATATTTTATATCATTTTTAGAATAAATATGTGTAGGTATATTTACTTTTGTTTCAATTTAATAATTATTCACATTGCAAACAAACCCTAATTTTTTTTTAATTTTTATAATACACTAATTTTTGGTATTATGAGTATTTATTTTTTTTAATGGTTTGGCCACTGGGCAATAAAATATTGTAATTATAATATTTTTAAGTGTCACACTATTTAACTTCCAATATGAAAGAATATGTGGTGTATTGTCCATTAATATTAAGAAAATATTTTAATTAAAAATAAATTTTTATTATCATCACACTTAAAAAAAAATTTCAAGAAAAAAAAAAAAAACAACAGCAACATTTTATTATTAATTTATATAATTTTTATTTATTTTGCATCAACCACACATTCCCAGAAACCAGAAGAAATATTCTTTATATTAATTTTATTTCTTAAATCCTAAGAATTTGTATATTATATTATTTAATTGTAAAGATAAAAATATTAATTCGCAAAATTTTCATAGCTCAACCATAAGACCGTTTTTAATATTTATATGTATATTCTGAAATAAGACCTAGTGGTACACGAAATCAAATTATTAAAACATCTAAATGAAAATTACAAGCTTTTGGATATTATATATGAATTGATAATCAGCGTCTAAGGACCAATGTTCGCGTAGTAATCTAAACTGAAAGATAACTTAAAATTCTCTTTGTTGGAACGCAAAAAAAATATTTCATACTAATAAGTCTACAACTAATGATTTCTTTCTATTACATCAGAGTTTGTAAACTATTTCAATGTTAGAAGCAATTTAGTTCATAATAAAATATTTTATTCACAAAATGAGATCAGTTCTAAGTTTGTTAGATCTTTTAATATTTTTTTTTATAATTAGCATATTATCTTAGGTTTTGAAAATATCATATTTTAACGAGTTTGAAGAACATAATATTCCAATAAGTTAAAAAATGTTTTGGTTTATTTTTAAATAAGAACAATTTTTTGTTTGCTTGTTAACAACTTGAGAAAAAAAAGTGTCAAAGGTGCGCGGACATAAAATAAATATAAAAAAGAAACATACATAGTTTACATTACAGACAAATTTTTTTTTTTTGTTTATTTTAATAATTTATGATACAAGTTTTTATAGACCGATGCTTATGTGCCTCTCCTAATAAAACATTACATTTTTGAGAGTATAGAGACTATTTTGAAAAATACATTAGACATTATATATCATTCTCATAGGAATAAGTCCCTAATATGAATATAAGTGTCAAAATTAAATAACGACGGTTTTATATATTTACTTTCAAGACCACCGTGATAGCTAAAAGTAAAAAATAAAAATCCAACAAATTCTTGTGCGAAGGCAATATAATTTTTATCAACTTATTCATTTAAAATTAAAACGATGTTGAGTCAATAATATAACTTTATTTTTGTTCTTTAACCAAAAACAAAACGCTTTAAAAATAAGGATTTGTGGTTTGAGAGCTTCAAAAAAATAAATACAGTACCTATTATAAGAATTAGGAAAAGGATGTCATTAATTTTATTACAAGCAGATAAATGTTCAAGTCAAAGAAAATTGAGAAAAAAAACCTGGTGAAAATTATCGTAAACTAGCTGCATACATAAAGTTCAAGAAAAAAATTTTTCATAGACTACCTTAATGAAACCTGCAATAAAACTAAAAAGAAATACAGTAAAACATAAGATATAAAAAGCATTAAAATAAAGCTTTTTTACTCTTAAAAGTAGTGAAATTTTAAGAGAAATCAAATAAATTTAAGAGAATTTTAAACCGTTCCAATAACCGATTAGAAAGTTTAAAAACATAAAAACAAAAGACTTAAGTAACAAACTTTTTTCTAGTTGTACGATGTAAATTTTATATAATTTATTAGATATTATTAATAATGGAATTTTTGTGCGTGTAGCCAATTTTTTTCAGTTTTCCGTAAATAATACAAAATTAAAAGATAATGTAAAATAATTTATAATAAATAATGGCGATTAGGCAATTTTACCAAAATATTTAATTAATATTAGATGTTTTATCTTAATTAGCTAATATGTACCAACCAATATACATTTTGTATAATTGTACACGATAAATTTAGCAGAAATATGATCAAAAAATTAATGAATTCATTACAAAGCTAAAATTACAAATATTGAAAGAATATGTTATGAGAAAATATTAAAATTTTAGAAAATTATTTAATTTGGATTGTATTCTCTGCAAATGTTTCAACGAATATTTCAGATAAAGAATTATTGATCAAATTAAGACCTTGTTATGCATTAATTCCAAAAAAAAAATTTGACAGAAAAAACTGACACAAAAATTTTTTTATATATAACATTCGAAGTACACGTTTTTCTTATCCGTTATATTAGAAATATCGTTTTTTTTTCAAACACTACTCTATTTAAAAATAAAATTCTTAGATACAGGAAATTGTCAAATAGTTAGAATTTCTCAATTAATGTTAATGATATTAAAGTTAAATAAATTTCTAGAAACTATAAATATGTTTCATTCACCATAACATCATTTTTTGGAAATACAAATAAACATTTTTCTATAACTGAAAGCTTGTAATAAGTACAAAACATTTTTTTATAGTAATAAATATTTTCTTGCATTAGTTAAAATGAAGATTAATCGTGCTGATAATTAGCAAAACTATAATTAAAACTATTTAACGAAAAGCTCAAATTTTATAGGTTCTAAATATTCTAAAAATAATTCCCGAATTCAAAAACTTATCGATAATTTTCTGGAAATTCAAAAATACAAAGCAAATTTAATGTTTAGATTCTAAGTTTCGAACGTTTTTTTTTAATAACAAATTCTAAGATTTTCTTGCTGACCGATTTGTTTTTTTTTTTTTTAACTATAATACCAATATTATTTATTTTTAACCTGTTATGTTTTTATTACAAAATGAAATTAATTTATTCATATCAGACTTACCACCTATAATAATATTTCAGGCTTAAAGATTATTCTTTACATTTTTCATTTCACCGGATATGGGTTTTATCTCAGTTTTTACAAGTTTTGCAATAATTTTTAGCAAAAATTAAATGTAAAAAAAAAATTATAAAAAAATGGTTTCTAAAGAAAAATACAAATTCATAATTTTAAGTTAGTTACGCGTGACCTATTTTTTAAGCTATAATAAATAAAATGTATACATTTTTAAATGCCATTACTAATTAATTAATAAAGCAAAATATGTAAATTAAGTGACGAGGTAATTAATTTTATATGATTAGAGTAGAAATTTCGTTTATGAAGCTTTATTTAATCATGTTTGAAAACAAAAAAAAATGTTTTAAAGATAGCTATGTTGAGATATATTCTTTTTTAAAATCGTCATGATTAAGAATAAGATATAAAATATTTATGAAATCATTTAGCAGATTGTAAAGAAGATTGCGCAGTCATATATATTTCCTACAACTGTGACCTCAAAACCGGCATGCTGCACTCAGTTCAAGTTTTAATACATAGGTACCTAGACTTTTA
>CAXFZM010000148.1:0-19898 GCA_964007475.1 Hybos culiciformis
AGGGGGTGGGGGCCGGCGGGCGGGCGGGCGGACTGGTGGTTGGTCAGTGGGAATTGCTATTCGGTGAATTGCTATTCGGTGAATTGCTCATTCGGTGAATTGCTCATTCGGTGAATTGCTCATTCGGTGAATTGCTATTCGGTGAATTGCTATTCGGTGAATTGCTATTCGGTGAATTGCTATTCGGTGAATTGCTATTCGGTGAATTGATTTTCGGTGAACTGTCCGCAAATCATAATAATTATATAGTGTCAAATTTCCAGTACATCAAACTTTAAATATTTACATCAGCTCTATTTGACCCAAAAATTATATGCATAAGAATTCAATGCGTTAATGGACCATATTATATTTATCTTAGATATAATGCATTCTGATTCTAACTCCATTACTTCAATTCATGAAGATCAATATTCAGACCGAGATCTATATTCTGAATCAGATAAAGATGATGAACGTTCTGATTTCAACGATTACGCCAACTTTATTTCAAAATGGCAAAATGTTGAAAAAATTAAGCAGTAGTTCTCCATACAATTAATAAATTGTAAACAAGTTTCATTAACTAAGTTATTTCTCTTGTTTGGAAATATTTCGGGATTCTGAAGTTCAATTAAAAAACAATATTTGTAAATCGATATTTTTGTAATAATTGTTTAGAAAATGCAAAATTTTTCAGGTATGTTATTATAACTTTTTAAGTTTTTAAGATCTGAAAAATTATTTTTGAAATTTAAAATAGATTACTTGCAAACCTTAGAATATGATCTTCGATGGAAAAATTTGGTAGGTTATTAATTCAGGACTATGAAAATTTCCTGAAACTTTATAAATTTATATTTTTTTGGGATTGGTGTTTGTGCTGTTTATTATATTATATAGTTTGTCTTCAAATTTTTCCTTATAAGTAGTTCTTTTTTTCATTAACTTTCATTTTATTTACTAATCTATTAGTTCCTTTTGAGTCTTAAGGCTGTATTCTACTGTCTGTTCAATGCACAGATATCTGCTCAAAAAAATGTGCTCAAAAAATGAACAAATTCGACTCTATACAAATTGTTTTGTTCAATGTGTTCCATTGTCTGTGCAATTGAGCAAATTTTTATCTGTATAATGTATGCACAAACAAATGTCTGTACATAGAGTTTGTTCATATATTCCATTGTCTGCTCGTATAAAGTATGTACAATGAAAAAAAAAAAGTTTGTTCAATTGGAAATCAAAATTTATAAATCTAATGTATAATTTTTAAAAATTATATCATTAGGAATTTTTCTTTTATAAATTATTAACTTGAAAATTCATCACGAAATCACGAACGAAGCTCCACCTCTTTAATTAATTTTAAAATTTCATCTGCCGTCCAAGATTGAGTTATTTTTGCCCGCATTTCGACACGCTTGGCCTTTGCAGCTGTTTTTCCATTAATTTGTTTATTCGTCATTTGAGAATAATTTTCAGCTTTTTCTTCCTCGTCAAAGGCGTCGAAAGCATCAAAAATTTGTTTTTCCATTATGTATAACGTTTTCACTTATTAAATTTTTTTTTTCTGATTTATATCATGAACTATATAATGACACTTGTACTGCCTGTACACCTTTTTAAATTTTTCGAAAATTTTTTTCACCATCAGTGCAACGCGTTTCTTGACATCAAAGACTTTTGCCACCTCATTACATCTTTTAATATAATAAATATTCAAGAGACATAACATTTTTATTTTTTGCAAGTTTTGAACAGGAAAATTTTTTTTTCAGTATAATGCCCAGACCCATCCTACTCTAAAAAAAAGCGAACCGTTCTAAAAAAGGCTTAAATTTAAAAATAAAATAAATATTATCATGAATTTATTTAAAAAAAAATCAAAACATAAAAAAAAGTTTGCTTTGCAGTTTGTTTTGTATGAGCAGACTTTTTCATCTGCTCAAAATTGAACAAATCGTTTGTACAGATACGATTAACAATGATTCCACTCTTTGTACAATGTACATATTTTTGTATGTACAAAATTGTACAGACAACAATGAGCAAACTAATTTGATGATTCCACTATCTGTGCAATGTTTGTGGCAAATATCTGTGCATTGAACAGACAGTGGAATGAAGCCTTTATGCTTTAATGTTCGTTGTACAAATTTGATTTCTAAACGTTATTTAGCAAACTTTTACCTTTTTTCTTTGCTTTACTTAGTTATAAGAAAAATGTATCGACAACTAATTACGGCAAACATCTTGAAGACAAATATCAATTAGATCTTGTGAAAAAACGAACAAATTTTACTCAAAGAACTTTGAAAGAAATTTATAGTCCTAAAACAAGTTCTTCTTCAAATTTGAATAAACCAAATTTACAAAAATTTGATTTAAGTAAAAAATTGGCGGTTTTTTGTGGCTGAGTCTTCAACTTTTTATTTTAATTTCATGAATTCCGATGCGTTCAAGTTCCGAAAAAAAAAAGTAATTTAATACCACATTCAAATACCTTAAGAACAGGAGGTTTAGATTTTATTGCAAATGCTGCTATAAATGCTATTAAAAATGAAATTAAAAGCGACAATCCGAATGCACTTTCTATTATAACGGATTTTTGGACAGATAATGTGAACCGTTTTTCTTACGTAAATTATTCAGTTTAATATTCGAAAAATTTTAAGATAATAACCTTCGAAAAAATCGTTATTTGAACCATCAAAAACAGCTGCAAATATTTTAAATGACATTATAAATTTTCTTAACGAATTTGATTTAAGTAATAGACGATTGATTTTCGTAACTGATCAAGAAGCCAATAGTATTGCTGCACTAAAATTGCTACAAAATACTCCTGGACTTAAAATTTTAATAATATCTTGTTTGCTCATGGACCTCACAATCTAATTTATACGGTTATTTTCCAGTCAAGAACATATACAGACGGAACTATCAATGAGATTAACCTTAAGCTCGAATCCATGTATAACAAATTGATATATCGACATTCTGATTTATTAAAAATACAAACAAAAAATCGAACCATTAATATTATGGAAATTATTGAAACAGCTGAAGTTTTAACCAGAATTTTGATTACAAAAACTTACAAAATTTACTAAATGCAAGTCCAACTCCAGGAATGTTGAAAAATTCTAATTCTACTAGATGGAATTCAACATATTGTATATTAAAAAGTTTCATAGATAATGCAGAAAATTATAACATTTTATTAAAAAAATTATCTCTAGATCATTCACATTTAAAACGCGAGGAGTTAAAAGTATTAAAGGAAATGAAAGAAATACTTGAGGTTTTCGTTTCTGCGTCAAAAATTTTATAAGGTTCTCTGTACCCAACATTATACATGGTAGTCCTTTTTTTCGAAACCATAAAAGAAAAGATAGATGATCTTAACTTGAGTGTGCAATATGGTTCTAGCATCAGCGTCACTAGAAGATGGCAAGAAAAAATAGGCGAAAGGCTTCAAATTGAAGAAATTCATGTTTGTGCAGTTTTTTTTTAAATTTTATTTCAATTTTATTTAAATCAATGGGTCTAGGGTCAGCCTTTGTCAACTGGATCAGCAACTTTTTGTCTGGTCGTTCTATTCGTGCTGTTGTGGATGGGTACCAGTCACATATTTTTAATATCAATTCCGGTGTACCACAAGGGTGTGTTCTCTCCCCAACCCTCTTTTTAATTTTCATCGACGATCTTCTGAAATCAACACTCAACCCGATCCACAGCTTCGCCGATTACAGTAACCTGGTAGCATGCTACGATTTTATTAATAGGAAATCAGCATCTTCAAATGCTGTTGCTACGAAACGTAATTTTCTACAAAGTAGCAAAAATCACGACCTTTCCAAAATTTCACAATGGGGTCTTCTCAACAGAGTTGAGTTCAACGCATCCAAAATCCAATGCTGCCTAATTTCTAGAAAACTGTCATCTTTTGATCCCCAATTTTCTTTTCAAGGCGAAAGTATTGGACAATCTGGAAGCCTAGACATTTTAGGCTCGAAAACAACTTCCGATCTAAGTTGGAAGGATCATATTTTCGAAACGGCAAAAAACGCAGCGAAATGTCTTGGTTTTCTAAAAAGATGTAAACAATACTTTTCCCCCTCTGATCTTTTAAATATTTACAAATCCTACATACGGCCGAAATTAGAATATAACTCGCATATATGGGCTGGTGCTCCTAAAACCCATCTTGAGTACCTGGACAAAGTTCAGAGAAGGGCTATTAGATTGATCAACGATCACCAAACCACCAACTCTTTAACATCACTCAATGTAATGTAGGTTCACTTTCAATTTTTTATAAATACCTTGTTGGAACGGATACGTGTTCCCTAGAAGTAAAGGCCCTACTTCCTCCACTTCAAGTATTTTCACGCCAAACTGGTACCGCTTCAACGTCACATCCATATTTCGTCAAAATTCCCAAATGTGAGAACGAGTTTTCAGTTCGCACCACGAGAATGTGGAATGTCCTCCCATTAAAATTGTTCCCGACAGCTGGCGCACGTTTGACTTACGACTTGTGCCGCTTTAAGAAAAGTGTAAGCTACTAACTATCCCACTTTTAAATCCCGTCTAAACTTCCTTTCCATTATCAAATCCATGCTTCTTTAAGCATAAAAGGTATCCCACCTACTAATTTGGTAACTTTAATAAAAAAAAAAAAAAAAATTCGAAAAGGAAATAAACTAAATAAATATTAACAACAAAATCAGTTAATTCTGTTTTGTACATTTTTTTAATTCTATATGGTTTTTTTTTTTTCGTTTTTTGCTTTCCACACATCGTTAGTATTTTGTTATGTGTGTGTAGTATCGCTATTTTATTTTCGTAAATATATGCTATATGCTACAACGTCTTAAATTTCCCTGCTTTTATATTTGTTTTTACTTTTTTACATATGATACTACATTCTGTGGTTATTACCCCTCTTTTGACTTTTCGTTACATAGGACATACTATATTCTGTCTTCTTTTTTACCCTATTTTCTCACAAAAAATTTTACAATACCTCGCTAAAGAAGTTAAACTTCAAAACGTGCTAGATTATTTTAAATTAAAATACAGAAAAAAATTGTGTTCATTATTATATTTTAAAATAAGTAACAAGTTTTTATTGCAAATAGATTTGATTTTATTTTATTTACACTATGATGTCAACAAACAATAAAAAGGACAATTAGTCTTTCACAGGATCGACAATTTAACTAAATTGAAAATAACTATTTTTTTAAGAATATCAGTTTAAAATACCTACCTCTGTATTATTAAAAAAAAAAGATTCTTCTTTTTTGTAAGTAAAAAGTTCTTTTAATATTGATAGTTAATGTTTTAAAATAAACGACAAATCAAAATTGAATTATTAAACATTTATAATTTTTGTCATTCATAGAAATTTTATTTTTTATTTTTTCCGTAATAAAGTACATAAATTGAAATTGAATATTAAAAACTATTGAGCTGTCAAATCATACTATTTTGTCGAAACTTATCATTAAAAACTATATTTAATATTTAAAAATTGTTTTCAGACTGACAGTTTTATTTTTTAACACACCTTTCATTAAATTATTATTTTCAACGACGTAAAAATAAAAATAAATATACAAACCATAACATAAAATTCAAAGATTTAGTTTATGCATAAAAATTAAATAATCTCGATAATTAAATTAAATTCGATGTTTTATTGAAAACAGATTACTACTTGATCAGATAAGTACGTTTTAGGTTAGAAACAAACATTTTTCTTATTTAAAAATTAACGCCTTAAATATTAACTATAAAATCGAAAAGATTTATTTAAAAGTCCAATTTTATAAGCAAAGCTGTTATACCTGAAATCGAATTAGTTTACAAATTGACGATTTGCTTTCATCAATAAATAAAAAAAAATTTTGTTTTCTAATTTTAAAAATATATTTCCATATGTACTTTCATAATATTGTTTAATGTAATTTATTAGTTTTAAGAGTTTTTATTTTGATTGTTTAAAAAACAATCAAATCTGATGCTAATCGATGATAAAATTGATAATTATAATAATTTTGTTTCAATTTTATTTTGAATTTAATAATTAACATGAAGTATAATTTCTTAGTTACCTGTTTTAATTAATTTTTCTGATTGATTAAAATGTATTTGAAATAACATATGTATGTTTGAATTATAAATAATTTAATTTTAATTTAAACTTATAATTATAATATTATAAATAGAGAAAATAAACATTTAAAATAACTAGTTTAAATTTATTTAATTTTTTTTTTATTGTTTTATACGTTATGATTACCTCTTATGTTAATTTTGAACAATGTTTTATTCATATTTGATAAAAATTTAATTTTTGTTTTTTTATTTTAAAACTAATTTGTCGATTTTTAGATTAGTGTGAAAAATTGGAATAAAAATTCAATTTTGTAGACAAAAAAAACTTTAAAAAAATATTTTCACAACAAACCTACACACAGATACAATTTAGTTGATTAAGCAGACCAATATATAATAATTGAATTTCAAAATATTTTTCATAGCAGTGTATAATTGTGTATTACAATAACTAGAAATTCCCAATTAAAGTAATAAAAAAATCAAAGTCAAAGAACGGTATGCTATACAAAAAAGTAGTACGCTATGAAAAAAGTTAGATTTTTCATATAAATTTGCTGTTGAAAAATGTTTGAACATTTTTTTTTTTTGTTTTTGCTTTATAGTACGCTGATAAAAAAAAAAATTGTTTACTGGGTGAAAAAAAATCTATTTTGCAGCTGCTTTTTTTTCAAATATTTTTCTACCCAGGTAGATAAATGGTTGCAAAAACTTGACATTACAAAAAAAAGATTGTTTGATTTGTTTATTATTGGGTAAGAATAATAAAAAATTAATAAAAATAAATTAATTTTAATTTGTAAAAATCAGATGCTTGTGTCAAATAGTTGTCAAAATTTATCAAACATTTTCAGTGATATTTTTTGCAACCTTTTTTTTCACAGCACACTAAGCTTAAGTTACGAAAATTAATAGTAGATGATAATATCGTCGGCCCAAAATTATAATGTCGTATCTGCAAAAACTAAGTTTCGAGAAAATCGACATTTGGAACGCTCTGAAATAAAAATTGAGGCCAAAAACTTTTTAATTTTTTTTCGTAATTCGCCTCCATAATCTTTCTAGATTTGTGTCTTAAAAGCATATTTTATACTACCAAGTAATAACAGACTTTTTTCAACTTCCTCACCTTGAGGTCTGAAAAAATTTTAAATTTCATACAGATACGACATTATAATATTTAAATTTTTGCAGATATTTTACACACAATTCTGTCGTAAATGACATGATACGACATTATAATATTTTATTAAAATTTTTTTGCCAAAGAAAAATTTGTCGTAAGTAAAATCGACACTAAATATCTCGGGAACTATTAAAGGTACAGCAACGTGGAAAAGACAGATGGAAGATTACTTCGAAAAATATAAAGATCAATTCTTAACTCATTTTCGCAAAATATGCAGATACGACATTATAATTTGGGGCCGACGATGTATATATGTTAACTAAAGTTGTTATTACATACGATTTGTGTATACACAAAAACACATGCACACGCGTCAATACTTATTTCACAGACCGCAGGTCGAATGATATAATATTGACAAGTGTGCATGTGTGCTTATGTAAATACACAACGAGTTGTTATAACATATATCTTATATACTGCTTTAATGTGTATGTGAGAGGTCATCTATACATCTATACATTTGCAGTTTTGTAGATACATTATTTAATATGTATTCTGTGCATAAGCGACTAAACGATTACTTTATTCAATGTGTATTCTGTACATAAGCGACTAAATAATTACATTATCTTTTATGTATTGTTGCATGTAATATACCATTTAGTGACCTAAATTATACGGTACTAAATACAACATACCCATCACATACACAATAAAATTTAATTCTACAAACAATTTTGTTTTTTAAATTCAAGCCAAACCATCTTTTATGAATGTGTCACCCTATTCGCCAACCTATTTTCAACCAATGAAATTCATGGTTGGGAACCTGAAGTGAATCGAAGCTATTAGATATTGAAAGTCTAACAATAAAATCTGAAAGTTATCAATTTGCATTTGATTTTAATTAAATTAAAAAATTGAATTGCAATAAACATTTATATCTCAATTACAAGTACGGATACATTCGTCGGTCTCGTGCAAAAATCACGAAACTTTAATTTTGGCCTTTTTTACCCAATATTGTAGAAAAATCATAAAAAACAAAAACTTTAATATTTTCAAAGTCAGAAGTCGAAAGCTCACATAAATTATCCGTAATGACTATTTATATTTTCGTATACCAAAACGTAAATTTTTTTCTAATCCGATTTTCTCAAAACTATGTTTTTGCAGTTTCGTGATTTTTGCATGAAACCGATGATATATAATATTATTGGTAAGTACATATTAAGTTTCAAAAATGTATAATACTTACTTACTGAAAACTGAAATCTAAAATTATTATTTATAAATTATTCTATTTCTGGAAATTGTATTAATATTATTAAGAACGAGATTGTTGGGGCAGTAAAAG
The DNA here is from genome assembly GCA_964007475.1 of Hybos culiciformis. Classification (NCBI taxonomy): domain Eukaryota; kingdom Metazoa; phylum Arthropoda; class Insecta; order Diptera; family Hybotidae; genus Hybos; species Hybos culiciformis. Next base: position 8,598 of record CAXFZM010000148.1, read on the forward strand.
CAAAAGTATTCCTATTACACAATGCATGAGTTCCATACAAATCGAAAGTGAATTTAATATTTTTTTTGTAGAATGAATTTCGTACCACCTGGAAGTAAACGTAAAATTCATTTTTTTAATTAATAAATATAAAATATAAAAGGCTATCGGACATAAAATTCCCGAACATAAGATCTCCACGATTTCGGCCGGAAAATCTCAGGGGTCCCTAAGACTATCGTGAGTATCTTTTGACCGATTTAAACGGTCATAATTTCTCGAGAGTTACGGTCATAAAATTCGAGGATCTTACCACCGAACTGAACGGTAGGGTTGCCAGATGAAATCTTAAAGATTACCGGACAAAATTTTGAAAAAATAAAAAAAATTCTAGCCTATTGCATTAAAAACATTTAAATTTCAATATTTTCAAATTTCTTATAGAGTACGATTCAAATCACTTGACCAATGAACTTTTAAGAGAGGATAAAATTTGAACAAAATTATTATAAAAAATTGCATGATCTTTTTTCTTAAATAATTTCCCCTTTTGTATGGAATTTTGTAATGGAAAGGGAAAGCTTTGCATAACGGATTGGTCAAGTGATTTGAATCGTACTCTACCATTTTGACCGTTTACACAAAACACTTGAGCGACAAAAAAAATTCCTGAAATTTGAAGAAGGCAGAAATATAAAAAACACTAATCAACTAAATTTTTCGCAAAATAATAAGCATCGGGTGGAATACCCGACAAATGTATGTCCGGTCTTTCCCATTTTTTTCCACCGGACAAGTAGTTGAATTAACGAACTGTCCGGTTCAATACCGGACACCTGGCAACCCTACTGAACGGTCACAATTTATCAAAAACTCGGCCATAAAATCATGGTAAAAATACTACCATTTAATTTTTAAATTTATTCCCCGTTGTTTTCTAAAATGGAATTTTGTGTTTGTTTGTTTTGTAATGGTCGAGCATAATTAAAACAATAGAATATTGTACGTTGTACGGTTATTAAAAGCTCCTTTTTCGCAACTTAACCAATGGCCACCCGAGCAATTGCAAAAACAATTTCAAATAAAAATTGGGATTTAAACGCGTCATCGAAATGTATTTTAAACGTTTTATCAAACTTTATTTTAAATTTTTATAATGAATTTATAGATAAAATATGAGTGACAAATACAAATAAAAAATTTTAGTCAAAAAAAAAAATTGTTTGATCGTTTCATTTCTTAATACTAATATTTTCTTTGGTAATACTGAATAATTAACAAAAAAATAAATAAAAAATAAGAAAAAGAAATCATAAAAACTAAAATTGTTCCAACACCATAGAATTCGTTACATGAATATGAATAATTAGTTTTTACCATTAATTCATCCTCAACAACACAAATGTTTGTCAATTCCTATCCTGCAGTCATAGTGAAAAACAAAGTATCTACAAAAATCTGAAAAATTTAGGTATTGATGGCATTTGATAGTAAAAATCACAAACTTTTGAATACAAAAAAAAAACACACGAAGCAGTCATAGGAACTGCCGAAAGAAGTTTATACTTAAAACTTTAAACTATGAAATAACAATGACTACAAATAATGGACTGCTTTTGGACTGCTGGACTGATTTTTATTTTAATTTACATTTTGTATTGAGCAGCCCATAATTTATAGCCACTGTTATTTCATAGTTTAAAGCTTTAAGTATAAACTTCTTTCAGCAGTTCCTATGACTGCTTCGTGTGTTTTTTTTTTATATTTTGAGCCAGGACGACTCTAAAAGTAGCTTGCTACCCAAAACTTTTGGGCAGGTAATCGTTATTTCACCGGCGCTACCTATTTAAAAAACATTTTTTTTTGCATATTTTAAGCAGGGAAGACCCTAACCATAGCTCCCTCTCCAAAATTTTTGGTCAGGTAATTCCACCGTCACTTCCGCCCTCACTTCCGCCCTCACGTACGCCCTCACTACTGCCCTAACTACCAACCTCCCTTCCGCCCTCACTTCCGTCCTGATTTCCACCCTGATTTCCGCCCTCACTACCACCCTCACTTCCGTCCTGATTTCCACCCTGATTTCCGCCCTCACTACCACCCTCACTTCCGCCCTCACTTCCGCCCTCACTTCCGCCCTCACTTCCGCCCTCACTTCCGCCCTCACTTCCGCCCTGACTTCCGCCCTCACTTCCGCCCTCACTTGCGCCCTCTCTTCTGCCCTCACTTCTGCCCTCACTTCCGCCCTCACTTCCGCCCTCACTTCCGCCCTCACTTCCGCCCTCACGTCCGCCCTCACTACTGCCCTAACTACCAACCTCCCTTCCGCCCTCACTTCCGTCCTGATTTCCACCCTGATTTCCGCCCTCACTACCACCCTCACTTCCGTCCTGATTTCCACCCTGATTTCCGCCCTCACTACCACCCTCACTTCCGCCCTCACTTCCGCCCTCACTTCCGCCCTCACTTCCGCCCTCACTTCCGCCCTCACTTCCGCCCTCACTTCCGCCCTCACTTCCGCCCTCACTTCCGCCCTGACTTCCGCCCTCACTTCCGCCCTCACTTCCGCCCTCTCTTCTGCCCTCACTTCCGCCCTCACTTCCGCCCTCTCTTCTGCCCTCACTTCTGCCCTCACTTCCGCCCTCACTTCCTCTCTCACTTCCGCCCTCACTTCCGCCCTCACTTCCGCCCTCACTACTGCCCTAACTACCAACCTCTCTTCCGCCCTCACTTCCGTCCTGATTTCCACCCTGATTTCCGCCCTCACTACCACCCTTACTTCCGCCCTCACTTCCGCCCTCACTTCCGCCCTCACTTCCGCCCTCACTTCCGCCCTCACTTCCGCCCTCACTTCCGCCCTCACTTCCGCCCTCACTTCCACCATCACTTCCGCCCTCACTTCCGCCCTCACTTCCGCCCTAACTTCCGCCCTCACTTCCGCCATCACTTCCGCCCTCACTTCCGCCCTCACTTCCGCCCTAACTTCCGCCCTCACTTCCGCCCTCACTTCCGTCCTCACTTCTGCCCTAACTACCAACCTCTCTTCCGCCCTCACTTCCGTCCTCACTTCCGTCCTCACTTCCGTCCTCACTTCCGTCCTCACTTCCGTCCTCACTTCCGCTCTCACTTCCGCCCTCACTTCCGCCCTCACTTCCGCCCTCACCTCCGCCCTCACTTCCGCCCTCACATCCGCCCTCACTTCCGCCCTCACTTCTGCCCTAACTACCAACCTCTCTTCCGCCCTCACTTCCGTCCTCACTTCCGTCCTCACTTCCGTCCTCACTTCCGTCCTCACTTCCGCTCTCACTTCCGCCCTCACTTCCGCCCTCACTTCCGCCCTCACCTCCGCCCTCACTTCCGCCCTCACTTCCGCACTCACTTCCGCCCTCACTTCCGCCCTCACTTCCGCCATCACTTCCGCCCTCACTTCCGCCCTAACTTCCGCCCTCACTTCCGCCCTCACTTCCGCCCTCACTTCCGCCCTCACTTCCGCCCTCACTTCTGTCCTCACTTCTGCCCTCACTTCTGCCCTCACTTCCGCCCTCACTTCCGCCCTCACTTCCGCCCTCACTTCCGCCCTCACTTCCGCCCTCACTTCCGCCCTCACTTCCGTCCTCACTTCTGCCCTCACTTCCGCCCTCACTTCCGCCCTCACTTCCGCCCTCACTTCCGCCCTCACTTCCGTCCTCACTTCTGCCCTCAATTCCGCCATCACTTCCGCCCTCACTTCCGCCCTCACTTCCGCCCTCACTTCCGTCCTCACTTCTGCCCTCACTTCCGCCCTCACTTCCGCCCTCACTTCCGCCCTCACTTCCGCCCTCACTTCCGCCCTCACTACCACCCTCACTTCCGTCCTGATTTCCACCCTGATTTCCGCCCTCACTACCACCCTCACTTCCGCCCTCACTTCCGCCCTCACTTCCGCCCTCACTTCCGCCCTCACTTCCGCCCTCACTTCCGCCCTCATTTCCGCCCTCACTTCCGCCCTCACATCCGCCCTCACTTCCGCCCTCACTTCCGCCCTCACTTCCGCCCTCACTACCACCCTCACTTCCGTCCTGATTTCCACCCTGATTTCCGCCCTCACTACCACCCTCACTTCCGCCCTCACTTCCGCCCTCACTTCCGCCCTCACTTCCGCCCTCACTTCCGCCCTCACTTCCGCCCTCACTTCCGCCCTCACATCCGCCCTCACTTCCGCCCTCACTTCCGCCCTCACTTCCGCCCTCACTTCCGCCCTCACATCCGCCCTCACTTCCGCCCTCACTTCCGCCCTCACATCCGCCCTCACTTCCACCCTCACTTCTGCCCTAACTACCAACCTCTCTTCCGCCCTCACTTCCGTCCTCACTTCCGTCCTCACTTCCGTCCTCACTTCCGCCCTCACTTCCGCCCTCACTTCCGCCCTCACATCCGCCTTCACTTCCGCCCTCACTTCCGTCCTCACTTCTGCCCTCACTTCCGCCCTCACTTCCGCCCTCACTTCCGCCCTCACTTCCGCCCTCACTTCCGCCCTCACTTCCGCCCTCACTACCACCCTCACTTCCGTCCTGATTTCCACCCTGATTTCCGCCCTCACTACCACCCTCACTTCCGCCCTCACTTCCGCCCTCACTTCCGCCCTCACTTCCGCCCTCACTTCCGCCCTCACTTCCGCCCTCACTTCCGCCCTCACATCCGCCCTCACTTCCGCCCTCACTTCCGCCCTCACTTCCGCCATCACTTCCGCCCTCACTTCCGCCCTCACTTCCGCCCTAACTTCCGCCCTCACTTCCGCCCTCACTTCCGCCCTCACTTCCGCCCTCACTTCCGCCCTCACTTCCGCCCTCACTTCCGTCCTCACTTCTGCCCTCACTTCCGCCCTCACTTCCGCCCTCACTTCCGCCCTCACTTCCGCCCTCACTTCCGCCCTCACTTCCGTCCTCACTTCTGCCCTAACTACCAACCGCTCTTCCGCCCTCACTTCCGTCCTCACTTCCGTCCTCACTTCCGTCCTCACTTCCGCTCTCACTTCCGCCCTCACATCCGCCCTCACTTCCGCCCTCACCTCCGCCCTCACTTCCGCCCTCACTTCCGCACTCACTTCCGCCCTCACTTCCGCCCTCACTTCCGTCCTCACTTCCGCCCTCACTTCCGCCCTCACTTCCGCCCTCACTTCCGCCCTCACTTCCGCCCTCACTTCTGCCCTCACTTCCGCCCTCACTTCCGCCCTCACTTCCGCCCTCACTTCCGCCTTCACTTCCGCCCTCACTTCCGCCCTCACTTCCGCCCTCACTTCCATCCTCACTTCCGCCCTAACTTCCGCCCTCACTTCCGCCCTCACTTCCGCCCTCACTTCCGCCCTAACTTCCGCCCTAACTTCTGTCCTCCGTTCCGCCCTCCCTTCCGCCCTCCCTTCCGACCTCTCGTCAGCCTTACTGCCGTCCTCACTTCTGCCCTTACTTCTGCCCTCACTTCCGCCCTCACTTCCGCCCTCACTTCCGCCCTCACATCCGCCCTCACTTCCGCCCTCACTTCCGCCCTCACTTCCGCCCTCACTTCCGCCCTCACATCCGCCCTCACTTCCGCCCTCACTTCCGCCCTCACTTCCGTCCTCACTTCTGCCCTCACTTCCGCCCTCACTTCCGCCCTCACTTCCGCCCTCACTTCCGCCCTCACTTCCGTCCTCACTTCTGCCCTAACTACCAACCTCTCTTCCGCCCTCACTTCCGTCCTCACTTCCGTCCTCACTTCCGTCCTCACTTCCGTCCTCACTTCCGCTCTCACTTCCGCCCTCACTTCCGCCCTCACTTCCGCCCTCACCTCCGCCCTCACTTCCGCCCTCACTTCCGCACTCACTTCCGCCCTCACTTCCGCCCTCACATCCGCCCTCACTTCCGCCCTCACTTCCGCCCTCACTTCCGTCCTCACTTCTGCCCTCACTTCCGCCCTCACCTCCGCCCTCACTTCCGCCCTCACATCCGCCCTCACTTCCGCCCTCACTTCTGCCCTAACTACCAACCTCTCTTCCGCCCTCACTTCCGTCCTCACTTCCGTCCTCACTTCCGTCCTCACTTCCGTCCTCACTTCCGCTCTCACTTCCGCCCTCACTTCCGCCCTCACTTCCGCCCTCACCTCCGCCCTCACTTCCGCCCTCACTTCCGCACTCACTTCCGCCCTCACTTCCGCCCTCACTTCCGCCATCACTTCCGCCCTCACTTCCGCCCTAACTTCCGCCCTCACTTCCGCCCTCACTTCCGCCCTCACTTCCGCCCTCACTTCCGCCCTCACTTCTGTCCTCACTTCTGCCCTCACTTCTGCCCTCACTTCCGCCCTCACTTCCGCCCTCACTTCCGCCCTCACTTCCGCCCTCACTTCCGCCCTCACTTCCGCCCTCACTTCCGTCCTCACTTCTGCCCTCACTTCCGCCCTCACTTCCGCCCTCACTTCCGCCCTCACTTCCGCCCTCACTTCCGTCCTCACTTCTGCCCTCAATTCCGCCATCACTTCCGCCCTCACTTCCGCCCTCACTTCCGCCCTCACTTCCGTCCTCACTTCTGCCCTCACTTCCGCCCTCACTTCCGCCCTCACTTCCGCCCTCACTTCCGCCCTCACTTCCGCCCTCACTACCACCCTCACTTCCGTCCTGATTTCCACCCTGATTTCCGCCCTCACTACCACCCTCACTTCCGCCCTCACTTCCGCCCTCACTTCCGCCCTCACTTCCGCCCTCACTTCCGCCCTCACTTCCGCCCTCACTTCCGCCCTCACTTCCGCCCTCACATCCGCCCTCACTTCCGCCCTCACTTCCGCCCTCACTTCCGCCCTCACTACCACCCTCACTTCCGTCCTGATTTCCACCCTGATTTCCGCCCTCACTACCACCCTCACTTCCGCCCTCACTTCCGCCCTCACTTCCGCCCTCACTTCCGCCCTCACTTCCGCCCTCACTTCCGCCCTCACATCCGCCCTCACTTCCGCCCTCACTTCCGCCCTCACTTCCGCCCTCACTTCCGCCCTCACATCCGCCCTCACTTCCGCCCTCACTTCCGCCCTCACATCCGCCCTCACTTCCACCCTCACTTCTGCCCTAACTACCAACCTCTCTTCCGCCCTCACTTCCGTCCTCACTTCCGTCCTCACTTCCGTCCTCACTTCCGCCCTCACTTCCGCCCTCACTTCCGCCCTCACATCCGCCTTCACTTCCGCCCTCACTTCCGTCCTCACTTCTGCCCTCACTTCCGCCCTCACTTCCGCCCTCACTTCCGCCCTCACTTCCGCCCTCACTTCCGCCCTCACTACCACCCTCACTTCCGTCCTGATTTCCACCCTGATTTCCGCCCTCACTACCACCCTCACTTCCGCCCTCACTTCCGCCCTCACTTCCGCCCTCACTTCCGCCCTCACTTCCGCCCTCACTTCCGCCCTCACTTCCGCCCTCACATCCGCCCTCACTTCCGCCCTCACTTCCGCCCTCACTTCCGCCATCACTTCCGCCCTCACTTCCGCCCTCACTTCCGCCCTAACTTCCGCCCTCACTTCCACCCTCACTTCCGCCCTCACTTCCGCCCTCACTTCCGCCCTCACTTCCGTCCTCACTTCTGCCCTCACTTCCGCCCTCACTTCCGCCCTCACTTCCGCCCTCACTTCCGCCCTCACTTCCGTCCTCACTTCTGCCCTAACTACCAACCGCTCTTCCGCCCTCACTTCCGTCCTCACTTCCGTCCTCACTTCCGTCCTCACTTCCGCTCTCACTTCCGCCCTCACATCCGCCCTCACTTCCGCCCTCACCTCCGCCCTCACTTCCGCCCTCACTTCCGCACTCACTTCCGCCCTCACTTCCGCCCTCACTTCCGTCCTCACTTCCGCCCTCACTTCCGCCCTCACTTCCGCCCTCACTTCCGCCCTCACTTCCGCCCTCACTTCTGCCCTCACTTCCGCCCTCACTTCCGCCCTCACTTCCGCCCTCACTTCCGCCTTCACTTCCGCCCTCACTTCCGCCCTCACTTCCGCCCTCACTTCCATCCTCACTTCCGCCCTAACTTCCGCCCTCACTTCCGCCCTCACTTCCGCCCTCACTTCCGCCCTAACTTCCGCCCTAACTTCTGTCCTCCGTTCCGCCCTCCCTTCCGCCCTCCCTTCCGACCTCTCGTCAGCCTTACTGCCGTCCTCACTTCTGCCCTTACTTCTGCCCTCACTTCCGCCCTCACTTCCGCCCTCACTTCCGCCCTCACATCCGCCCTCACTTCCGCCCTCACTTCCGCCCTCACTTCCGTCCTCACTTCTGCCCTCACTTCCGCCCTCACTTCCGCCCTCACTTCCGCCCTCACTTCCGCCCTCACTTCCGTCCTCACTTCTGCCCTAACTACCAACCTCTCTTCCGCCCTCACTTCCGTCCTCACTTCCGTCCTCACTTCCGTCCTCACTTCCGCTCTCACTTCCGCCCTCACTTCCGCCCTCACTTCCGCCCTCACTTCCGCCCTCACTTCCGCCCTCACTACCACCCTCACTTCCGTCCTGATTTCCACCCTGATTTCTCACCCGAGCTACCTATTTTGAAAAAAAAAATTATTTTGGTATATTTTGAGGCGGGAAGACTCTAACTGTAGCTCCGTATCCAAAATTTTTGGTCAGGTAATCTAATTATTTGACCGGAGGAAAAATTTTTTTTTAACATATTTTGAGCCGGCACGACCTAACCGTAAGTCCCTGCCCAAAAAATTTTCGGCAGGTAATCTTTATTTCACCGGACCTACCTATTTTGAAAAATAAATTTTAGTTGTTAAATAATTTGTAAACGAAAGATTTTTAAAAAATAATTTGAATTTAAATTTCCCGCGCCAAATTATTTTGTTTTTATAAATGACAAATGATTATTGAACTACCTAATTTGAAAAAAAATTTAAATTTTAAAAAATTTGTAAACGAAAGATTTTTAAAAATAATTTGAATTTAAATTTTTCGCGCCAAATTATTTTGTTTTTATAAATAACAAATGATTATTGAGTTGACTCATTTTTTTTGAGTATTCAAACGGTACAGCATGTCGTTTTTTTTTTAGCTCAAATTCGAATGAGTAAAAAAATGTTTACCCCCTACAGAATTACTCATTTATATCATACACCGCGCCTAAAGAAGTATAAACTTCAAAAATTGGGTAAAAATCGGTCCAAAATTTTAAGAAAGTTTTTTTGATAGTAAAATGCTTTGAATATTTTGCTAAAATTATAAAATTTGACAGCATGTATTTTTAATAATGAAAAAATGCAGCATAACTATACGGAAATACTACCTTTATTTACTATAAGATATAGTGAATGAAGAATATTAAAACAAAAGAATAGTACAGTATGATTAACAAACTTTAAACCCATTTTTCTCATATTCGGTTTTAATGTAGATACTTTTTTTTTCACTAATTATGATTTGTTGGAGTAGGAGTCCAAAACTCAGAAGCCAAAGAAAATTTCTATATTTTAAAAATAAAATTGGTAGCATATTTTTGTATTAATTTAACCCTTTCTGCACTGGCAATATGAAAACGTCTTAAAGCTGTCTTTTGAAAAAGTTGTACACGCTGCCAAAGGGAATTTCCTTCTACTCACTATTGACAGCAACAAAAATAATAAAATGAACTGTTCCAAAATGGTGAGGACTTTTTTAAGGAGAACATTAGAATGAAAAAGCAATCATTTGAAGAACTGTGCTCCTTGCTGCTGAATTTGGCAAAAATGGACAAACCACTTCGAAAGTAAATTCCTGTCGAAAAAAGAGTTGCGGCGCATTAGGTTCATGGGCTGCATATCGTACAATCGCTAATACATTTGGAATAGTCTGTTCAACAGTTCCGGAACCATTTTTTTTTTCTCTTATTATTGTTGTATTGCTGAGCAATAATATCAAAAATTGTTTATAAGTTATTAATAATAAAACATTGATGTTGTTGAACAATTAAGTGTTAGTGATGTTGTTTTATTTATTGAAACTCAATATTTCGACTTCATCCAAGTCATCATCAGGAGGTTACAATGTTTTTACACTACAATTATTTACAAAATCAAAAAATTTTTAAAAAATTTCAAAAAACTTAAAAAATTTAAAAAAATTTAAAAAAAACACATATACAATTATTTATGTACTCAATTTAAATTGTTACAATACATGTATAAGTATAAAAGCATAATCATACACAATATATGAGCATAAACGCATTAAATTATGTACGAGTGCAAAAGCATAAATGTACAAAATTATACATAAGCATAAGCATAAAAGCATAAATGTAATATACAAGCAAATACATTAAGAAATTACGTATAAGTATGTTGGGTGCATCTGAATGTTATGTAATATTTTAAAAAATTTTAAAGATACTTTCTCAATTTTATAAATCAAATTTTGAGAAATATTTACCATGTAACAAATAAATTATCAAATATATGTTAATTAATTTAGTTAAGCAATAGATTCAAATTTAAATGAATTTTAATCAACAGAAACAACCAAATTGTCTTACCTAAATCCTGAATTTTAATTGTTTGCGAAAAAGATTTATTTTTTTGCTGTCAGCATGGAAATTGAAATTTCCTAATTGCCATCTGTTTTTTCGACAATCTTTAATTATTAAGTTGTCAAAAATGTTCCTTTTTCCAATTTTTTTGATTTAACTTTAATTTGTATTAATCTTTGGACTTTTATAGAAACAAAAATTTAACATTTAAAAAAATTAAAATCCTTTACTTATCTTTAAAAAAAAAATTTTTTTATTAAAAATCCAAGCTTAAAATTCCGCTTTTTTGTCAATTCTGATTATGCAAATAAATAGTATGAGGGAATATGGGGGATAAATGTCAAAGAACCACACACTTGCAAAAAACAATAGACAAATACGCCAAAAAGTTTAATTAAGATATTATTGTGAATTAAAAATGATCTTATTGTGATTTTTCGAAAAAATATCACTTAATGGGTTGGGGAAACGAATATAAATAGGAAATTATTATTAGTATTAGGTAATATGTATCTTAAAAATTATCCAAAAAAACATAGATTATAATTTTTCCTGGGGAGGGCAAAGTAAATTTATATAGGAAGTTGAAAAATTTTTTAAGTCTGATTTATAATTGCATGCTTGATTTTTACTCATTATGATATGATTAATCTCACATATTTTCAATTTTTGTTTGTTATTATTTTGTTCTAAAATTTCTACTTTGTCAAAATCAAAGGTATGTGTGTTTAATGCTGCGTGTTGTGCCAATGCCGTTTTTGGGTCTCTTAAGTTAGTCAAAGATAATGAATTTTTATGTTGTTTAATTCTATTTTTCAGTTTTTGGTTAGTTT
>CAXFZM010000149.1:0-20078 GCA_964007475.1 Hybos culiciformis
ATCCAGTGGCGCGACAACGACAACCACGACCACGATATAACGTGTATAGCACATGAGACACGCTCACATTTATAATCACCACTAATTCTACTACTACTTCCACTCGGCATGCCTGTCCTCACAATCAACATCAACATCATTCGCTCTCTTGCTCTCTCTCTGTTGTATGTTTTCATTAACAGCAGTGAATATTCTAATTCAGTTGTTTTTCTTTATTTTTGTTGTTGAAAAATTTGTCATACTAAAATATCAAACAAAAAATTGAAGAACAAAAAAAAGAAGAAGAGGAAGAGGAGCGAGCCCAAAAATGACGATGATTAATAATTGAGTAATATATGCGAAAACGAAGAAGCAGAAAGAAGAGGGGGAGAGAAAGTAGAAAATTCGCGTTCATGCGACACCCATCCACCCACTAACACGCACACCACCGCCAAGGCAACAAACACCCTGCTGTCGCTAGTGTTTCATATTCTTTCTCTCGATCTTTTGTTCTATTCTTTTCTTCATATTCTTTTTCCACCATGAAACAGCAGGAATTAATTTCACTACTTTTTTGCATGCTTTACGTTTAGAAAATTTATTCGTTGACACGAATATGAGGCAATATTCTCATATACTTGGGTCGCATACACACAACACAATACAGTGCGGATCTAAACAAAGACATTCACTCTGGTCTTTTGTTTTTGTTTTGGCATATGTACCAGAATTGTTGTGATGAACATTCATAAAGCACGCGTACACACACCCACACCCACACACGCATTCCACCTCTTTCACCCACGTACAAAAAAAATCTAGAAAAACTAAAAAACAAAAAAATAAATTTTAAAATTGAAAAAACGCTGTTAGAGTAAAGTTTAATTAAAAATCTGACTTTTTCCCAAAATTTTTACACATTTTTTCACTTATAATATATTTATGAGAGCACCAAAAGAGAAAAAAAAATGAAAAATTGATAGTGAATAAAAAAGAAAAAAAATAAGAAAAATGATGAAAAAGCGACCAAAAACTAATGAGTATATCATAAAGTGGGCGCATGAAGTAAGACATCGGCAGTGAAACCAAAGTGAGAACTTACACACACACACACATGAGAGAAATGCAACGTCTGCTTATTTTATTTTATTTTCAGTATATTTGAGAAAGTCAAACCAGAAATGATTCTTCGATTCTTTACACACACACACACACACACATCCAAAGTGAAGTGAGTGTAATAAGCTGCTTCGAACTTTTGGGTGATTTTGTGTGAAAGAAGAGGGGGCCGAGTATTGAGTGTTTACTCTCCTCTCGTTCTTTTTCTTTTTATATTTCACTTTCACTTTATTCTTCTTATGTCTGCCCGTTTGTTTTCTCCATCTCAAACTTCACCCATATGTTCTTTTCTTTTCTTTTTTCATCATTTTCTTGTGCTTTCTCTCTTTTTTCTTAGGCTTACTTTCGAATTCATTTCTCACAATTCATCAAATATTGATATTTAATTACTCTTAAGAAAAAATAATAATAATAAAAAAGAGCCTAACTAACTTTGCTTCTTTTTGTGTGTGTGTGTGTGCTTTTTCTTCATCTTCTTCTTTTTTCATTGCCACTGTGCTGCACGAACAAACACACGCACACAGTTCACTTCCGAACAAACAGTGAAATCAAAATCAAATGATAAAAAGAGAAAAAAGAAGATAAAAGAAGAAAAAAGCTGAGTGTTGAATGAATGAAGACAAACAGTAAATAAGAATGTGAGTTTATGACGACGAGATGATGTGGAGAGATTGTGATATCCAAAGATGAAAAGTCAACGTCGAGCACCAATGGAGAAACACTCATTGGTTGATGAAGAAAAAGCGAGTAGTGAGTGTATAAAAGAGTAATGGACACACAATCAGTAACACATTAAATCAGATATACACACAAACAAAAATGAACCCTGCAGATAAATAGCATGAAGAAATTGAGAGTGGAACAAACATGGCCAGTGTTTGAAATGAAATGTAAAGTGTATGCGATTGCATGTCAAGATGTGCGTGTGTGCGAGTGTATGTCACTGTATGCGGTCTTCTCCGAAGTGAAAGGACAAACAAGCAAATGGATGGAAGCTAGAGAAGTGTAGAAACAATAACTCATTCATTCTTGCTTGTAGACAACAACAAAAAGGAGAAGATATGAAACATTTACACACTCGCAATCGTTCTCTTTGTTGGTGTGTGTGTGTTTTTCGTTCCACTTTTATTTTTGTGCTTGTTTGTTATTTTTGTTTTGTTTTGTTGTTGTTGTTGTTGGCCTTATGAAAATGAAAAGTGGCACCCATTCTTCTATTACGCCAACTACTTTCACCACTAACAACAGCAGCAGTGGCACTCACAACCAGTTCCATCATGAGTATCACCATCTAAAATGGAACACAAGCACGCACCAACACTCAAGATGAACACCAACCAACCAAACAAACAAAACACAATAAGGAAGCCAACGACAAAAATAAAAGTAGAAGGAGAAAGTGAAACAGTCACCACGAGAACAACAAGCAAAATCGTTCTAGATATAAAAAGCGAATGTGAAGCGAATTCGAATCACTCACAAAATCAATACTTTCTTGTGGAAAAAAATAAACAAAACAAAAAAAGCGAAGGAGAATTTGTCGCTTTCTCAGCACAGAGTGAGAGAACTTGATTAGTTTGACTTTTGACGTAGAATCGTATTGCCTCAACAAACAAACGATAATAACTGAAGTGAAAATAAAAAGATTGTTTTTGATTTTTTTCAATTTTATATTGAAAAGTTAATTCTAATTTTATATTTGAATTCTCTGTGTTTTTCTTCTTCTTTTTCCCGCAAATACGATCGCCATTTTTGTTGCTTTTTCTCTCTATTTAATCACTATTTTTAGCCAAATAGTAATTATTCAACACAAGAAGTCAAACAATGTGCGAGGAAATCAGAACCAAAACAAATCCAAAACTACTCTCAACTCAATAGTTTGTAGTAGTATTCTCAAAATAGTGTTCTTTTTCTAGAGAATAAAATTCAAAAAATAAAACAAAATAAATTTTATATGCGACAAGAGAAAAAGAAAAATCGAAAATAAAACAAAACGGATTTTGAAAACAAAACAAAATACAGCACAGTAGCAGCAGCAGGAGAAGGAGAAGGAGAAGTAGGAATGGGAATGGAAACAAATGAACTGGGAACACCAGCACTCAATCTCGATCAAACTCGCATACTGACTTTGTCGCACAATGTCGTTGCCTGTCACTCTTTCACTTTCTTCTCGCTCCTTCTTGCCATTTTGTCTATCTTGTAGTTCACTTGCTCACCCTCTCTTTCATTCTTTCTACATCCCCCTTATTTCTTGGAAACTTTGCAGTGTTAGTTCATTTTCAATCTTTGTTGTGTTTTTATCTTCTACACACACAAGTGCACACACACACTAAAGTGTGACATTCATCAAAGTGTGCAAACCTAATTCTAACAACTTCTTGTGCAGGCTACTTGCTTGTTTCTCTTCTTCATTCCTCACTATTTGTTGTTGTTGTTGTTGTTGTTGTTGTATTCATTCTTGTATAAGAATGCACAAACTTAATCTTCACTTGTGTGCTACTTTAATATTTGTCTTTGTTTTTTTCTCTTATTCGTTTTTGCTTTTGCTTCTTGTTATTTTTGTTTGTTTGTTGTTGTTTCTGTTGATGTTGTTTATTATTTTAGTTACTTTTTCTTATATATTCTGCGAGAATAAGAATGCTACACTTCTATTCTAAGTTAATATACTTATTCGGATTTGTGTGCTCCACTTTTTTTTTACTTTGAAGTTTTATTCACATTAACACAACGCAACTGATTAGGTTTTTTTTAAACATTATTTTTTGTTTGTTTGTTTTCTGTTGTTGCTAACTTGACGGTTCAATTTTTAAATAAAGACAACAGAAAACAAAATGTTAGGAAGTGAAATGAAATGATAAAGATAAAGAATGAACATAGAGAATGAAGTTATTTTCATTTCCTTTTTTGTTCTCGTGCTCTTGTTCCCACACACAAACAGACACAAACAGACACGAGCTTGTTTATTATTATTAACGAGCTGTGATGAGAGAAATAGAGAGAAAACTAAATTCCACCAGCTCATTCTCTATGTTTCATTTAACGTGAACAAAGTAGAGAATGAGAAACCGACAACAACAACAACAAAAAACATAACTGAGCTTAAGTTTCATTTCGCTTTTCAATTTTTGTTTTGTTTGTGTTGTTGTGTGTGTTCATTGCCACCACCACACTAACATTCTTACCAACATCATCATCATAATCAAATAAGTTCACTTTTCTTTTTTTTTTATTAAAAAACCTAAACACTGACACACAAAACGTGAATGAGATGGGGGAGAGAGACATACACAAATTAATAATGAGAAAGAAGAAGAAAAAGTTCGTAAGAATGAAGAAAGAATGAAAGTTAGCACGAAGAAAAAAAATAAGAAAAATTTAATGAAACCAAAACTTTAATAAACAGTAACAAAACAAGATTTTCATATCAAAGAAAAAATGAAGAACAAAAATACACACGAACTAATGAAAACCAAGAATTGAGTAGAAGTGAAAATAAAGAATGAGATGAAGCGAGAAAGAAGAAAGTGTCATTTTTCATATTCTACTTAGAAGTAGGACAAAATAATAATAATATGAAAGTTCACTTAGCAAGAATGAAGTGACGAAATGAAAAAAAAGAAAAAAAACAAAATAAAAGAAAATGATAGTAAAGATGAACAGAATAAGTAAGAATAAATTAGACAATAGAAATCTCTTCCAAAATTCTCTCTTTTTCCGCTAATGTTATCAACAAAACATAACAACAACAACAACAAAATAAGTCAAAATGAAATTTGAATTGTTGATAATTAATTTGATAATTCAGTTCACGCCACCAAAAAAGTGAATATTCTCTTTTCTCATTCATACTTTCTATTATATTGTCATTCTAAACACTAGACAAGATGAGAGGAAAATCTTTATTTTGCTTGTATTTTTGAAAAAATCTCATGAATGAAAAAACGAATTAAAAAAAACGAAATAGAATATGAATAATAAATGTGAAAAAAGAAGGAATAAAAAGCAAAGAAGGAAGAATATGTGAGAACACAGAGAATCTTATTCAAATTCATTGAAAACATTCTTGCTAGTTTGTGGGTGTGTGTTTTTCTTCTTCTCTTTCCTTTAGGTTAGTACTGCATTCATTTCATTGGAAGTGGTAATTTCAAGTGATTCTCGTGCATATCACTCCTCTCATCATGATCATTACCCCCTTTCTACTTTCATTCCACATTTTAGTGTTTCCATTTCGCCCACTCACTCATTCATTCACTCACTCACTCACTCTACTCACTCACTTTCCCATATACAAATTATCCAAACGCTGATGATGGTTGCTTCTCATTTTCAACGAGGCATATAAAAACAACCGAATTGGCAATTCTCATGAGAATAGTGTGTTCCACATACACAATCCAATGCCAAGTGAACATTCCAATACAAACACACAACACAACACAGACACACTATTTATTCGCTAAAAGTGATACGAATAAAAAGAAACACAAATAAGCAAGACAATTCCAAAGATTATAAGAATATAAATAAATATAAAAAAGTTTTGAATCGAGAACAACAGTACAAAGAATAATAATAACATCGAGAAGCAAGCAAGCAATAACTTACAAATGGATGCATGGAACATGGCAATGATGATGAACATGATGAGTGTGATGAGATGGATAGAAACGTTTCCATTCTTTGATCGTTTCATTGTTGTCCGTGCTGCTGCTGATCGCCAACAACTTCGATTCGCCACTGTCCTTCTTGTCATTCTCGACAGCAGATGGGTTGTTGTTGGTGATGATGGTGATGATGTTGCTGTTGTATTAGTTGTAGTAGAGAATGAATGTGAAAGTGAACTGGCACTAATGTGTAACGATAGTGGTGGATCACGAGAATGGGCAATCGTGGTGTCCTCCCACCACCAACCATCACATTCAATTCCATCCATTTGATTTCGATTTTCGACTCGCTTGTGTGCCCCAATGGCCAGTGAATGTGTGGACCAGTTCTCACACACCATATCACTTAGCACTGGAGAAGAGAAGAGAAGGAGGTTGCTTGCTTGCTTCGATTCCACTCGATTCGATTCGGTCCTTCTCACTTTCTTTATTGTCTTCTTCGATTTTTTGGTGTTTTTCTTTTTTCGTGTTTTTTCGATTGTTCTTCTTTGATTTTGTGTGGCTAGTGTCGATCACGTTTCATTCGAGTGTTCTCTGGTTGCTGACTCAGACGAAGCACTTGCCCAAAAATGTTCTTCTTCTTGACAATCTACTTATATCTGACTGTGTGTGTGTTTTTTTGCGTTGGTGAGAAGAAGTAGAGTGTGGGGGAGTGTTGGTTGAATTGTGTTGGATGAATAAAATATCAATGAAGTTGTACACCGATTACGTGAACAATATGATCCTCTTGTTCACTGGTAAACTTGAGTGGAGGGAAAAAGAAACAAGAAAGAAGACATCAAGTTAGTGATGAAGAGATAAGCAGATCGGCAGACAAATAACAGTATCCTGCCAATGAACTCGTCACACGAATGGCTGGTTCTTGTCATCATCATCATCAACGTCGTTGTCGTGGTCATGCTCGTCACTTTCATACTCTACTACACTCTCTACATCTTACTTCATCTTCCACTTGGATTTTACATTCAAACAAACTGAGTTCATTCATTTTGTTTTTCACCACCATCAACAACACAATCCACCACGCTTGTCTCTCTCATACTTCGTCACACATCTTCATTCTTGTTCATTTGTCTTTTTTTGTTGTTGGTTGCATGGATTTTTTTCGTGCACTTTTAACTTTCAACTATCATCAACGGAAACAAGATGAAAGTGGCCTGCTACAGCATGAGCAAAGAGAGAAAAATGAATGAAACGGGAAGAAAAGAAAAGCAACAACAAAATAAAAAGAAAAAAGAAAAAGCAAAAAGAGGAAAATGAAAAGAAGAAGCAAAAAGTTTTCATGCTTGTGCACATTATCCTTACATTGTACAATTTGCACACTGCACTATTCTTGGGTTCTTTCATATTCCACTATCTTCATTTCTCTTTTTGCTCTCGCTTTCTCTCTCTCTCTTTCTCTGAACTTTGGGAATTGAAAATGAACAACAACAACAAGAAGAAGAAGAACATGAAAAGTAAGGAATAATAAGAATAAGTAGTGCGTGGAGTTGTATGTCTGCAATAAATGGTGGGCGCATACTTATGTAAGGTCTAATATCAAAAGAGCAAGCCAGCAAGGAGTAGTAAATGAATGAATGAATTAACACTAATGAACTTCACGTCTGTTCACAAACATTAGTGGATTCATTCGCACAAAAGTGTCGGGGTTTTGATTGTATAGAGTCTATCAAGTGCAAACATTTCCTTGCTTTCTTTCTTATTTCCATGTCCACAGTATCATTTGCCAACCTCTAACATTCATTCTCACTATTCTCATTTTCTATACATTATTTTGAGAAGCTTAATTAAACGCATTATACGCTACTAGCACTACTACTACTACTACGACTCGTCATTTATGTTCGAATATAAAAACATTACCTGATAAATACTACACCATCGTTTTATTCGAGACATATTGATTCGGATGGGGGGAAAAGAGAAAGAGAGAAAATGGAAGTGAGTAGTAGCACCTGAACACTGATTCTTTCTCTTCTACCATGTCAAGTGATGTTCTAATTGTTGTTGTTCACGTTTATTACTAAATTAATGAGTAACACAATAGTTCTACACTCCAGTGACTATACAACACAAAAAGACAAACACAATACACTAATGACAATGTGAACCGAAATTGAAAGTAAATTACCCACAAAATCAAATAGAATTCAAACAAACAAACAAATAAACACGAATCCTGACAATTCTACATGCAACACACCAGTACACATTCGACATGAAAACAATAAAACATTTAGCGAACGTAGAAGGAAAAATAAACAATTATAATAAGAATCGAATGAAACAGTACACTGGAACGATGAATAAATGAACAAAAGAAGAATACATGAAAAAAATCTGGAACAAAAAAAACAAACACACAGAGAGAAAGGTGAAACCCGATAATTGAGAGCGGAACTAATAACCATCACCACCACTACCACCATCGTTTATTGTTACCAAATGTAGAATTAAAGGTGGAAAAATAATGAAAGTAAAATTCCAATTGTTCTCTTGTTTCTTTTTCTTTTCTTTTTTTGTCGTCACATTTGGAACCTGTGCACATACAAGTACCGCGAAATGAATGAAAATACTCACATTAAAGTGGTCCATCATCAATTGTCTTCGTTTTTTCGTTTCCACGATTGAATTTTCCAGTCATTTGCACGGAAAGAGCACACACATTCACACAAAACGAATGAAACATGAACTTCGATTTGCACAATAGACAATGATAGTGAAAAGGAGAGTAACAAACAATAATAATAACAAGTTTTCTGTTTTTCTATATTCCTCACCAAAAAAACAAACGATAATAACCAAGTGCCAATTTCACACAAACAAACACACAATACAACTGATTGGTGGAAACAAATTCAAAGAAATGAAATGAAGAATCTCACTTGCATCATCACCACCACCACCACCATCAACAACCAAACACATTCTTGTGCACACAAACACTCATCGTAACACTTTCGGTTTCAGTTTTATATTTCCATCATTCGATCACCAAAAGTTTAGATGAGAATTGTTGTTTGAAAAAATAGAAGAAAAAGAAGAAATAAACGAGAGAAAATGTAAAGAATAAGTGTGTGAAGTGGTGTGGAGGACACAGAGAGTGAACATCGATTTACACACTCGTTTTGTGTGTGTCGTTATTTCCATTCAAACTGAAATAAAAATAGAAACTTTTTTCCTCTTGCGTTTTTTTTCTTTAGCTGGTGTTCGCTCTTTATTCGTTTTGTTCCAAGAATTTCTTATTATTATTTCTTCGCTTGATTCTTTTTATACTTGTTCGTTTGGGAGAGTTTTGTGTGTGTTTCTTATATATTTTTCACTTCTATTTCCATTTCGAAGAGTTTTGTTTTGTTTTTTCTTCTTTTCACTGGCGTTTTCCATTCAGTTTAGGATAACTTTTAATACAAGTCATTTGCCATCTTCGAATTAAACTGAATGACGAAATACAAATACACAACACAAAGAGAACACAGAACACAGACGCGTGCTCAACACACACACACACACACACACACACACACAAAAGAGAGTGAGAAACCGATTGACAAAAAAATCCAAAAAAGAATAAGAGAAGATGAAGAGAATCGGGTATGATGATGGAAAGAGAGAGAATAGCACAACACGAATGGAACAAACACTTGCACGAGATGGAATGATGGTGTGAAGCGGCCACACTCGTACCCACAAATGAACGCTCTCGTTGCTTGCACCCACAAATATATACACACACGCTAGACAACCATTCGCAGTTGGCGCCCGCTGCCCCCACTGAATCCGAGAGAGAGTAAAAGAGAGAGAGAGAGAGAGTAAAAGTGTGAGAGGGCAAAAGAGAGAGAGGGAATTGTAGAGTGGTACCAAGATAAAAGACCGAACAAGAGAAGCGGGAAGCAAAAAATAAAAAAGATTCGCTTCCAAGTTTTTTTTTGTATTTTGCGTGTGGAGTTACTCTCTTTACTTGATTCTTTTACATCTGAAAAAATCTGCTTTTATTCCCTTTCTTTTTTTAAACTTTTGCTTTTCTCCTTCCACACATGCACGGATCCCCTTCATCCCCTTCCTTATTCTTCACTTTCCCTTTCTTTCACACACAGCCGCACACAATCTCATTCATACATTCGTTTGTGTTCGTGTGTGTGTGCCTTTGATTTACTTTGACAAACGAATTGAGAATAAATTCAAATAAAAATAAAAATAGAAAAAAACTTAAAAATATAAAACAAAAAAAAATCTAAGAGGCTGATAACGAATGAGCAAGAATAAATGTGGAAGAGTTCTAGTGCACACTTCTACACAAACCCTTTTTGTGTGGAAACGCATTAATTTGCTTTATTTCTTTATTTTTTTTCCTTCTTTATCCCCACACTAGTTTGAAGTGAGAACTTACGGGTTATCGAATTAAATGGGTAACAAGAGTAACAAGAGAATGTCTCAATAAAGCATTCTCATTATTGTTACACTCTTTCATTGTGTGTAAGGAGCTCATTTCTACTTCTTCTTCTTCTTTTTTCTTGACCAGCCTTAGATTAGGTTGTCAAACATAATAAAAATGAACGTATAAAAACAGGAAAAAAATTATAAAATGAAAAAAAGAAGAAAAGAAAACAACATTAGAAATGAAGCAGAATTTTTCCTCTTTTTTTCTCCAAACAAGATTATAGCCTTATGTTCAAAGTGCGAGTCTTTAGATATTAGTGTAGACAGGAAAATTTACCAAAAAAAATAAAATTATAATAAGGGAAGAATGACCGTTTGCAATAATGAGATATGGACATTAGATTCTGTTTCATTCTTTTCTACTTTTTTGTTAACGATCTCACTATGTTCTCATTCATTGTGGCTATTTTTTCTCATCCATTTGGGAGTTTGTTTTCGAACAAAAAACATGAACAAAAACGTGAAAAACAAATCGACATAATTTCAGGGTAGAAATGTAGAAGAGAAAATACTCCGTTACGCAAAGTGATATGATCTATCTTTGGCTATTTCTTCTTCTTCTTTTTGGAATTTATTCTTTTTCATTCAATTCACTGATTGCCTATCCAATTCCAACATTTTATTTCTTTCTCTCTTTCACTTTTTTTCACTCTCACAGGCGTGTATGCAAACACTGGGAGAATTTGATCGCATGAATTTGATCGTTTACCCAGTTTGATGGTCCATATTCCACACCACCACTCACTTACTCTTGTGTCTGGTCGTTTGTGAACAATTTTCCTCTCTTTTTTCAAATTCTACAATCATTCATTCTTTTTTCTTTTTGTGTGTACGTTCTTCTGCTTTTCGCATTTTATTGTGCATAAAAAAATCAAACACTGAACGGAGCTGAGCATCTCGCACCCACTATCTCTATCTTATTTGACTATCATTCATTTGACCATGCAACCACAAGCTTTACATGCACAACACACACAATCGCTTTCTATTCTCTTACGTCCACTTGCTTTGTTGTTGTTGTTGTATTTTTGGTGGACTCTCATGACCAAAAAAAACTGAACCAAACAAGCAAGAAAAAGGAAGATGAACAATGAATAGAAGAGGAACGAACACGGAACGAATCAAACATCAATAACAGCCATGGATGTTGAACACGCCGAACTAATGATGGTCAGTTCGGCATGTGCGCACCACACAACCAGCTGATCTTCTTCTTCTCTTTCTCTATCTTCACTGTCTGTTTTCTAACTTTTTCTTTCCCTCATTTAGTTGAAAATGAAAGAAGAAGAATAAAAGAATCGGTAACAGAGTTATTATTCTCTATATCATTTTTCTTTCTAGCCTTCTGCTTCTTATTCTTTTTGTGTGTTTGTGCTCGCATTCACTGTGTTTAGTGTGTAAATATCTTGGTCATTAAATGAATGCAATTGGTGATGGACCAATGGACAGCAAGGAGAAACATGCTTCATTCAATGATGACCAACGGACAAATAGTGACACAAATACTGCAAACACTGATGCTCTCTTGTTTTGTTGTTATATTCCCTGTTTGTTATCATAGTGGTAGCAAACACTGTGAAATTATCATGCTTCATTCGGTTCTTTTCTTTTCTTTTTCTACTTTCGTGCTTCTCGATTTATTCTGACAGATATCTAAACGAATGATATCAATTACAAGCAAATAAAATGAATGAACAACAATTGACAAAATAGAGTAGAAAAAAAGAGAGAAGCGATAGTAAAAAAAGAAAAACGAAAAAAAGACGAATGAGTGCGAAAGCGTATCCACAATACGAGTTTCTAAAATGCGAATAAGAAAGAGATGAGAATCGATTTGTTCTTCACACACACTTGAGAAACAAACCGAGAAACAAACCGTGTAAAAACTGTACTTTCTTTGTACTTCCATCATCCGCATCCCGACACACAAACACACAATCATTCCTTATCTAACAAACATTCAATGAACACAAAACAGCAACAACAAAAATTGGAAAACAAAAATAAGAAAAATGTAAAAAAAATAAAAACGGAAATTTTTCTTTACAAAATTCAACATTCTTGTTCTCTTCACTTTATTTCCGATCATCTGTGTCATTGTTTACAGAACTGTTTACCAAACACACATATACGGAACTCTTCATCCTCGAGGATAAAAGAAGAAGAAGAAGAAGAAAAAGTGAATGCAAACGGAATCGATTATTGTCGCCCATTTCTCTCCATCTTCTTCTTCTTCTTTTTTGGCTTGCTTTGCATTGAATTTGTATTTGTGTGTGTTTGGGTGTAGATGATGATGGTGATGATGATGATGGTGATGATGATGATGGCGTGCACAAGATTGAGATGCTCGCACCACTCTCTCTCTCTCTCTCTCTCTCTCTCTCTCTCTCTCTCTCTCTCTCTCTCTCTCTCTCTCTCTCTCTCTCTCTCTCTTCCTTGTCTTGCCAGCACAACCAAGTTTGAATATCTAGTCTTTCATCTCGACATGCCATCATCATTGGAACACACACACAAACACAGAGCACTCTTCATCATTCAATCTCCAAACCAAATCGCTATTGTTGTTCATCTTTCTTTCCCTTGTGCTATTCTGTATTCACTGTTTGTTTGTTTGTTTGTTTATTCAATCTATCTATGGTAGGAATGGTCGAGAATGATGGGATATCTCTCCCTTTATCCCATCTCATACTTCATACGCTTATTTTTCTAAATCTCACTCATTTTTTTCAAAAATATGTAACATTCTCTTTTACTCTTGCTTGTTCTGTTACGTTCATTATTCACCCAGTAACAATCTGCCTTGAAGTCATTAAAGCCACAAGAGATGAAGAAGCAGAGAATGAATTTAACATTAGCGTATCACACATTCCCCTGTTCCTCATCTTCTCTCTTTTTTTAATCTTTTCGAATAAAACAATGCCAAACAGGAATGCAGTACGAAGTTCATATATTCAGTAGTGTCGCGTGATGAGGTCACTGCGTATCATCCACCACCAGCACCCTACAGCTTCCAGCCAGAATCGGGTTGGAATCCGCTTGCATTCTCTTCCTCTCTCTTGTTGGTTGTTGTCTGCTGCCTGGTGTAATTAATTGCCATCACAGTGTCAACCCTTCTGCTTTCTGTGTGTTTTTGTTTTGGTTTTTTATATTTTTTATATTTTTTTTGCTAATTTTGTTCAAATGCATAGAAAATTCAATGCGACACAAACACACACGCAATCTCCTATTTTCTCTCTCTTGCTGTCTCTTCATTTACTGCTCTTTTAATTTTGTTGTTATTTTGTCTAATGTGATTAACTTGCACACCCCCTATGGTTAATCGATTAGCGTCAGAATTTTCAGCTTCAAAAGCCGAGTCTCTCCACACACATTCACACGCTAACCAAACACCTCTTTTTCTTTTCTTGTTTTTTTTGCAAACTTTTTGAATGCCAGTCGCATCTTCTTCTTCGTTTCTATTATTATTTTCTGTTTTCTCCTTCATTTGGTTAATGCTTCATTATTTCATGTTCTGGTTAGTGTGTGTGTGTGTTTGAAAATTGTTTTTAATTAGAAATCATGTTGTTCACATGTGAACCAAAGTGACTCATGGCAAAAACAGAACAAAAACAACATTAAAAAAGAATAGAAGAAGACAAAGCAGAACCAACCAAACAAACACACACAGAACAAATGAGTAGAAAGAAGTCATTAATTCAGTGAACTAATGCTTGTACGCGACCAAGTATGACAAACAGAACCCCCGTGCACATGACCAGTGTGTGTGTGAGAGAGAGTTTTGGGTTCGATTCACACCAGACTATAAAAGAAGAAGAATGTGAAAAATGAAAAGAACGAGAGAGAGAATAGATTAAAATTAATTAATCGTCGTACACTGATTGGGGGGTGTCGAGGGAAGTATGGAAAACAATCATTCATTCAAACACTCACCACCTTTGTTAGAAAGGGGAAACATGCTACTTTCTGACCATCTTTTGCCAGTGATGACAAAATGATCACCATCATCACATTGTCATATCTTCAAGTTGAATGCATTCGTTTTTGATTCATTGTCTCTATTTTGTCTTCTCTTGTTTCGTGTGTTTATGACAATAAATAGAGTGTGTGAATGTTCAATTACAATAAATAATAATCTTCTTCTCACCATCATCATCATCACTCTTCGCTTATTGCTTGCTTGTTTGTGTTCTCGTCATGTTCATTCTGGTTTGTGTTGTTGTGCTGTTCCACACATTGTGCTAGGGTGTTAATAATCACATTAGTAGACAAACTAATCGAGAAACGAAGATAAATGAACATGAAAACAGAATGCAGGGGCGATGTACGACAACATTCGTTTGTGTTCCAATAAAGGGAGATAGAGAGAAAGAGGTGAAATGAAACAAAACAAGAATGAGGGGGGATGAAGATGAAGTATTGTGAATGAGCATCACACAACTTTTGTTCGCTTTCTCATTTCCTTTTTCCAAATATCCATCCCCCTTTCCTCCTTATAAACTCATTCTCCAACACTGTCACATTCTTCTTTTCTCATCAACCTCCAACCAAATTCAATCCTTTTTGATTAATTCTGTTTCATTTTGTGCATTTCTTTTTCACATCTTTCAAACTGAATCTTTCTACACTTCTTTGTTGTTGTTGTTGTCTAGCTGCAAAGAAACAAATCGAATTGCGCAAACCAAACCAAACAACAACGAGAATCTTTTTTAATTTGCTCTATTCATTGCATCGGTAGTCGTCGTTGTCGTCTTTTTGTGTTCTCCAATTCATTGTGATTTGCAAACACACAAACACTAGCGAACAACTTTGAATTTAAAGTAGTTCCTGTTGT
Source organism: Hybos culiciformis (assembly GCA_964007475.1). Lineage (NCBI taxonomy): Eukaryota > Metazoa > Arthropoda > Insecta > Diptera > Hybotidae > Hybos > Hybos culiciformis. The sequence goes on from CAXFZM010000149.1 coordinate 15,028, forward strand.
GTATAATTTCAAACAATAATAACAACAAAAACAACAACAACAAAACGAGTGAACAAAATGAAAGAGAATACGAATATAGAATTTGAATTTAGATTCAAAACAAATATGCACAATAGAACGAATAACTGAAAGTTGAATGACGAATGAAGAGAAGAAGAAAAAAGATACGAAAAAATAAAATGAAAAAAAGAGAAAGAAAAAAAGAAAGAAGCAAAACGAGATTTGTTATTTGAAATTGTGAAAAATGAATGAATGAATGAATGTACGAATGAACAGAACTTTGTATTACATAAAACTCTCCTCCGGTTCTTTTCTTCTACTTTCTGTATTTCTTCTCTTCTTCTTTTTCTGTCTTTTTTTTCACTTTCATTTCCAACTTGTTACAACAACAAAAATGAAAGAGAAAACTAAAATAAATTGAAACAAACAATGCCCGATACCCGAGAAACACCCACAAACGCGTGCGTGTGGACTTGGTGTTCAACCAGAAACGTACAAGAGTAGAATGGTGATCATTAGATATTCTTTTCAAAACTTTTCGGGTTTCCCTCTCTTCCAAACACTGCCACAGTGCTTGTTATAATTTTATTCTTTTTCTCCTCTCTCTTCATTTCGTTCATAACTGTAGCGAAATTCGCAGGCATTCGCATGCTTTTGTACACTTTATCATGATTATCATCATCATCATCATCATGGTTGTGCTCACCCACAACCTCATCTCTTCGCTTCATCTTCATTCGCCCATGAGCTGTTTTCTAAAACCAATTGTGTGTGTTTGTTTCATACACAAGTCCAGAATATTTTGTTCAACTTAAAAAAAACTAAAAACTGACACGAATTGTTAAAAACACACACACACACACACACAATTTTGGCCAGAGAAAAATTGAAAAACATTAACAAAAAACAAGAAAAAAATAACAACAACAAATTGTGGGGCATAGAGTTGAAACACACAGAATATAAAAATGCGAGCACCATCTTCTAAAATATAATAAATTGTTTCTCGCTTTCTCTCTCGAGTGTAATTGATTCCATTAAATTGATATTGATTCACAAAACAAAAACAACAACAACAAAAACAACAGTTTGAAAAAAATAAACACAGAGAACAAAAGAATCTGAGAACAAAATCTTTGAAAAAAATTTAACTAGCGAATATAAGAAAGAGAAAGAAAAAGAAAATGAAATAAAAACTCAAGAAGATTGAGTGAAGGTGGGGATTTGTTCGTTCGATTTTTTCCCTCTCTCTCTCTCTCTCTCTCTCTCTCTCTCTCTCTCTCTCTCTCTCTCTCTCTCTCTCTCTCTCTCTCTCTCTTGTGTTGCTTGTCGATTTTAATCTAACAAAATAGACAACATTGAAGCAAAGAAGAAGAAGAATAACCAGACATCGATTGTAACCGAAGGCGTTCACTCGTTTTTCGTATTATTATTTTTCTATGAGAAAAATTGACTTTCGCTTTTTCCTTCTTCTTTCTTCTTCTTTTTTTGCTCATTTTTACAGGATTGATGAATGAGTAAAGATGGTCTCAATTTTTTTTCATTTTTCTTCTACAATTCACATTCAATACACCAATCACCAAGCAAGCACTCACCAAACATAATCTAAAACTCGATACCGACGCCCGATCAGAACAGAGAGTGTTTCTCACTTCCATGGATACAATGTTCAATTCATTTCATATAACCAATACACACACACACACTCGTTCACATAATCAACAACAAAAGCTTCTTTCTGAACAAGCAAACTAAAAGAAGATGAAAAAGAGGAAGAAGAAAAAGAAGAAAAGGACTAAATTGATTCCACCTTCTTTCTCATGCCCACTCCACAGTGCAACAATAAAAAACTAACAAACAAAAAATGAGAAAATGAGGAAGATGAAACGAAGTAGGCATTAAACAACAACAACACAACAACAATTGTAACAAAAGAAATGAAAGAGGATAACGATAAAAAGAAAAAGAAGATGAAAAGAAGAAACAGCAGACTATGGCGATGCAGTAGGAGAATATGAAGAGAATAGAGGGAGAATGGACAAAATTGAATTACCCCAAACACTTTCGTTCACTTACACGAGTATAAAGAAGCAGAAGATGAGAAAGAAGAGGAAGAAGATGAAACGAATATTTCGTGATCAAACGTTGCATTCTCATACTTGCTATTCGAAGGAAATTGATCAAGTAAAACTTTTTGTTGCTCATCCTTGCTCAGTTCTTGGTGTTCTATCTTCAATTGGTCTGGTACTTATGTCTAGCCCCCCTCCTCTTCTTCTTCCGAATATTTCCATAGACGTAATATTCGTTCTATTATTTCTCATCCACTTTCGTTCACTTATTCTCATTCTTATTCACTTATATTTATTTCGTTAAAGGCATCATCATCGTTCTTTGTTGTTGAATGCTCTTCAACACATTTGTTTCACTATTCTCCGTCTTCTTCTTCTCGTTTGCTTTTATAATCCACATTCGTGTATGCTGGGTTTTCTTTTTTATTTGTTGGCTTTTGTAAACACACACAGTGATACACTCGCCTCGTTCTGTTTAATGTCTAGAGTGGAATGTGTCGCGCGTCTTATAGTGATTGAGAAAATGAAGAATTGAATGAGCAGAGATAGTGAGGAGAATAGTGTGATCATTGAATCAAGCATATAGTAGAACGAATAAGGAAACACGCACATGGACTGTCTTCACGATTCTTTTATATGAAGAATGAGTGAACCAAAACAAATCAACTAAACTCGCACATACACACTAATCATCCAGTGGAAATTTCATTCTCATTTTTCTTCAGTTTTCTTCTTTTTCTGTGTTTGTTTTTATTTCCTGTCTTATTCGAATTCGAGCATTTATCTTCGCGCGCGCGCACACACACACGTTCACTTACAATTGGGAACAATCCGGTAACGTCACATGCACGCCATCATCATCATTTAACAACAAATTACAAGCAACCAAGTCAGAAGTCATCCACACAACAAACTCGATATTAAACGCACTCAATTACTAATTTCTATCAAACTTAATTTTTCAAACATTTTATATAAAAATGAAATCAAATAAAAAAACTAAAAAACAAAAACGTTTAACACAAAGGAAAAAGATTTAAATCACAGAACAGAAATCAGAACCGAGTTGAAATCAGTATAGACGAAATTAGCAGACTTGAACATGGCAATTACCCACATGGCAATGGTGAGAAGGGAGAATGAAATGGAACAGAATTATTGGAACACTCTCATCCAGTGACAGGCACTGAGGCAATAAATTTCTCGAATCACACGAATTTCCTGTCTTTTCTTCTTTTTCTTGCTTTCGATATTTTTTTTGCTCTTTTACTTTCTATCCATTTCCTCTCCTCCTCGCCTGTCTATATTTACTCATCTTTGATCGCTGGTGTAGAATTCGTAATTCAAAATCGGTTTTGCTCTCTCTCACTCTCTCATTCCTCATTTCTTTCGTTTTTCACTTTTTCCTGTTCTGTTCATCTTCTGATTGATAATCTTTTTTCTTCTTTTTCTGCTTTTCATTTTTTATTTCGTTTTATATTCGTCGTTTTGTGCTTGCTTGCTACTATTTTTTATATTTTTTATATTTTTGATTAAGATTTTTGACTGTATGGCAGTGAAGTTTCTTGCTACTTTGTGTCGTAGCTTCACTGCAATACACGGAAAAAATTTGTAATGAGGTTTTTTTATTTAGTTTGTTTTTTCTTTTTTAAGTTTGTTATTTTCTTATTATTATCACCAAAAGCAGCACTGCCATTCATCAATAGAAAATTGCATTTGATTAAAAAACTGAGGTGTCGGAATTAGAAGAATAGAGAAGACGAAAGAGAGAGAGAGAGAGAGAGAGAGATGTGTGTTTGGAATAATACTTCGTCTCCTCTCACACCGATTGATTAGTTGACAAATGAACCGAGTTTCACTTGTAAGTTGTTTCAATTTACAGGCCCAGAAAATAAGCACTCTAATGTTTGCTACAAAAAAAGAAACACGAACATAGAAAAAAATCAATGCAATGGAAAATTTAAATTGAAAAACGCACATACTAGCATCGTTTGTTCACAAGCTGAACATAAAAACGAAAAAAAAATCCAGACTTGAGATACAATTTAAAAAACCCAACTTTAACAACAAACTAAACACAGTACTTTTCTTATATTTGTCAACTTTTTCCTGGCTAAAAAATAGAACGAAAAAAGTTTAAAATAAAATTAAACTAGATCAAAAAGTAAATTTCTTCAACCAAAACTTTCAAAAATTTTTATTATATTTATATATTCGCTTCTTTGTCGTTTTTAAAATTAGTTTTCTTAAATTAATCAGGAAAATTCTTGTAACAAAAAAAAGTTGTACGCAAATATTATAAGTAAAAAAAGCAACAACAAAATAAAACTCCCAGGAACGCACACCAAACAAAAGATGAATTATGATTTGTAGTGAGTGAGATATAAAGCAAACACACGCATATCAACAAACAAATGCAAACAAAAAGAGAAAAAGAAAGAAGAAGAAGATAGAGATGAAGAATAAAAAGATGGAAAACGACAGTGAAAATCGTTGTTGTCGTGCTTGGAAACATGCATGAGATTCACTACTTTTGTTTTGCTTCTATTCTCTGCTTTCTTCACTATATTTTCTCTTCATCATCTTCAAAAGTAATGTCTTAATCGATTTTCATGAAATGACAACCAACTCTCTTCACTGAATGGGGAGTAGAAAGGAAGTGGAGAAAGAAACGAGATGGGGGAGTGTGTGTTGAAGGGGGAGTAAGCGACGACAAGGACAAAGTGAACTGGAACATACGTCGGGGTGTAATCGTCTTCAACACGATAAACATGAAACCTAAAGAAGAAAGAATCCTACTCCGAACACCATCAACATCTACACTCATGTGACAAGACACAAAAGTGAGTTAGTGAACGAGTGGAAGTAGATAAGACAATCATACCAAACTACAACTAACAACAACAATATGGAGATACTGAAGATGATGAGAACAACAATGAAATGAATGAGAAGAACACAACACTACGATGTAAACTACAC
>CAXFZM010000150.1:0-35265 GCA_964007475.1 Hybos culiciformis
ACCAACCGCCCGCCCGCCGCCCTGCTGCCCCCCCCTCCGTGTGCTTACCCTCACAACATTTTTTTTGAGGTCTTATTTCAGTTTTCAAAATTTTTGTTATAACCGCGAAACTCATACAAATTCTAGTTTCGCGGTTATGACAAAAACTTTTCGCGGTTATGACATTCGCGGTTATGTCAGTTCACCTGGATTTACCTGGACCAACGATGGCATCCAAAAATAACAAAAATTTTATTACTTATTTATTTATTTCCTTTTTTTCGAAAAAAAGCTATTCAAAAAATATTTTTGTTGACATTAAAATTTCTTACGAACTATTGTACGATTCAAATCACTTGTCCTATGTGCTTTTAAGAGAGGGTAAAATTTTAATTAAATTTATGCTTAAGCTTTTTTTATAAATTTTTTTGTATATTTTTCTCTTTCTGGCTCACACACATTTATCTGAGTTTTCAAGAAAAAAATTGCGATTATCCTTACGTCCTTATACTTCTGTGATTAGAAGGGCACTAAATAAATTAATTTTTAATCATATTGTTACCTTTTGAAATTTTCTAAAATTGTACAGTAGGCTAGTACCTAAAACTTTATATTTTATTATTTATTTATATTATTTGATATATAGAAAAAATAAAATTAAAAAAAAGTTCTACAAAACAATAATATGTTCAATTTGCAACACTGACTATAATTTTATTTAAATTTTATAAATGTGATCCTTAAAATAGTTTCCTTCATATAAAAAAACTTTAAATGTAATAAATAAGAGCCCGTTCCCAAACTGAGACTATTTTAAATCGTAAAATATACCTTTTCTGCTAAAGAAAATTCCTTTTTTCAGAAATTTAAATATACTTGACATTTAATCTGTATCATCTGCAACGTCTGCTTAAATTTTCCAATTTTTGTTTTTTTTTAAAATGAGGAGCACTAAAAAGTACACCTATAAACTGAGTTTGTTATTAGAAATTTAAAATTTCCCTTTGCAGATTTTTAAAATATAAAATATCATTTCGGAACGATTTTTATGTCAAAAAATCTTGATTTCTAAAATAATTGTAAAATAACAGCTGTAAAATCGTGTCGTTTCAAAACTAGAAATTCTAGAAATTAAAAAAAATTTTCAGTTTCTAAAATAGTCTCAGTTTGGGAACGGGCTCTAAGTATTCATTAAGTTTCTTCAAGTTTTTTGATCAACTAAATTAGATATTATTTACAAAGTATTAGTAGATTTTAATAGGAATTTAGATAAAAACTCTTATTGCTTTGCAAAAATACAAAAATACGGAAATTATCATGAAAAAATGTCCATAGTAGGTTTTTCGTGGTAATAAAGTTCTGTAGAAATAATTTCGGAACGAAAGTAAGCATTTGTTTTTTATTGAAGTTTATTAAATTGCAAATATAAATTTTATTTTAAGACCGAAATTGTGTGCTTCATTTTTAAAACTTTTGAAATGTGAAAAGCTCTTTTTGAATCGCAGAAACTAAAATATTAGATATGTAGGAGAAAATCAAAAAACAGACAACATTTTTTTAATGGAAAGGGAAAACTTTATATTAAAATATGACAAGTGATTTGAATCGTACTACACAGGGTTACCAACCTTTTCAAATGTTTCCCCCTAAAAAATTAAATTTCCTCCTAAAAAACCCCTACATTTTTTTTTTATAGATATTAAAACAGCTATACTTATATATACCTATGAGGATTTCAAATAGATGCTTGAAGAAAAATATATAACGCACATCGTAAATTATATAAATAATAAAATTATTTATTTATAATAAAATTAGCAAATAAGGTATCTTATGAAATGCAATCAAAAATATTACAAATGTCATCTAAATCTTCGCTTTTAAGATCATACATCATACCCCTAAAAAAAACCCCTGAAACAAATTACCCCCTAAAAATCCCTCTGTCAACAAAAAAAACCCCTAAATCTAGGGGGAAAACCCCTAAGTTGGTAACGCTGGTACTACAATATATTATACTTGTTTTTAATGAATGCACGAGTACATTATGAAGTATTTTATTCGGCGTACATATATTATTATTTTCTTATTATACATGTATACTTGTATAGTATATTATTATATTATATTATAGTATATATGCATATCACACGCTATATGTTCTAATAAGGTTATTTACATTTTTTACAATAAAATAAAAATAAAAACATTAATACATACAACAAAATGCTGTGCTCCTTTAAAAATTATATGTGTGACAAACAAATATATAATGTTTAAAAACAAATTAACCATGATATCCATTTACGACAAAGAAAAAAATTAATTGACTAAAATTATGTTTTTGTTTGTTATTTTATTTTTTCTTCTTATATTTATAAAGAACTTAATTCTAATGATGTTTTTGGTTTTAGTTAGATAATATAAGATAACTTAGATGTTTTTTAATGCTTCTGGATATCAGTTTAAGTGCGATCTATTTCATTTTTTTTGTGAATGAAAATAAATGTATTTATTTTGTGTGTATTCGAAATCAAAGAATTATGCAGTGAAATACTTTCTCTGATCCTCGATAATTGATTAATTTGGTTAATGTAAATATATTTTTATATCGTTTTTTAATAAACATATGACTTTTAGTTTTAATGCAGAATTCAAGTAATTACTAGATTAGAGATAAAAATAATGCAACCGCATAAATAATTACCTAAATTGTTCAACTAACGTCTATATATTATATCCTTATAAATATAAATATAAAATTGATATTAAAGTAACGTAAAACAAATTTACTAAGTCTATTGCAAGGCTAGTTTTGAACACTGATTATGTGTAATTGCAACATGATTCTTTTTGTCTCGTTTTGAAAAATAAAAGTACTGAAGAACGAATATTTAGCACCTCTAGTACCTACATTAATTTTTAATAATTATATATTTTACAACAATAATCATAGCATATAAATAAATTATTGTACTTTACTTTAAAAATTACTATTAAATAAGGCACGGTAAAATTTAAATAATAATAATATATTATTTTTATCAAAATAAATTATTTTTAAATAATTTCACTTGCGTGAAAAGTTTATTTTCTGCTCTCTTATATGCATATCGCAATTATTTTGAGCCCCAAGCAAACACATAATTCCCAGTTAATTTAACATATATGAAAAAGAATTATTAAGAGCCATATTTTTTTATAATATTCTTTGTATCTTTTTAAATCTTTTTGAAGAATTCTGTTAAATAAGCATACAAAAAAAAAAAATACTTTTTTTATTCATTTATGCTCGTTTTTCTTTTTAATAAGCATGGGAAGATAAAGGTAAAAAACAGAAGAAAAATTTGTTGAAATAATTATAATATAATAATAATAATTTAACAGAATTAGGAAGAAATTTATTAATGGTATCCGAAGACAGAGGAAATTTGGAAAACCTTATGTGAGATGAAATAATGAAAATTATAATATAAAAAAAATTAAAAGAAATAATACCCTTAAAATATGTAGGGATCTGAAGTTTATTATTTAAAAAGAAATATTTGCCTAAACAATGTTTTCGATATACAAATCGCGTTTATTTTAAAAATAAATGCGATTTCGACCTGCTAAGAACGTTCAGCACAAAAAAAAATAAAGGTTTTATATTAAACAAAAGTTGTTAATTTGTTTCGCAAACATTTTTAAAAGACGAACAATCATTTCCAGGAATCTAAAACTATAATAAACAATGTTCTCACTATTCCGAAATGCTGTCAATATCTTGAATTGAAATATCTTATCTTGTGAAATCTTGTGAAATATACATCGAATGTTTCATAAAATAAAATCGAATGATTCATAAGATAAAATCTTATTATAAATAAATTCAGAATGTTGTGAATCATTATAATATTGAATAACATTTTAAGTAACTTGATTCTATGTATAAAATTAACGCCTAATATGTCCAATTAAAAGCACAAAAGATAGAACATAATATAAAATTAAAAAAAAATAATAATGCATGTTAAGAAAGAAAACTTAAGAAAATTTAAGATATTATATCGTCTGCTCAGAAATGAAACAACGTATGACATTTATACGTCATTATTTGACAATAGCACCATTCGATTCCTCGTACTCGATTTTATAAGTACAACTACTTTGCAATATCCTTAATGTTGATTAAAATGTGTTTTTTAGATGAAAACTGTCCGCTACTTGATATTTTTTCATACGTTTTTTTTAATTATAAAATCTTTAAATTTAAATTACTCGAAACTATACTTTTCATTATACGTTGTTTCATTTTTGAGCAGGCGATATGCTTGTTAATAAATTTTAATGTTAGAAACTGAGAATGTGTAATCTTAATCTCTTTTATACTATAAATAAACTATATTATCCGTATGGGGGGAAAACAGTTGCCCAAATGACATTTGACAATCTGACATTTGCCCACGGACATTTGACAATCTGACATTTGCAAATCCGATATTTGAGTCCCCCGTTCCTTTTCCAAATTGAAACAAATTTATTTCCACTTTATAGGTAAATTTTTTCAAAAAAAAAAAAGTTTTGTTTTAGGTTAGTATAAGTTTTGTTAAACCAAAAAACTGGTCAAATGTCAGATTGGCAAATGTCCGTGGGCAAATGTCAGATTGTCACATGTCATTTGGGCAACTGTCCGGGAATCTATCCATATATACAGTTTAGTCATACAACGATTTGAGGCAGCTTTCGTATTAAATTTATTTTTTGTTTTGGTATATGTAATAAGATAACCCTGTAGTATATCCCAATAGGATTATTATTGCTAATTAGTTTCGAATAACGTAATAATGTATGAAAAAGGTGCACATTTAAATTATTAGTACAGAAAATGTGTTTATCTTTATATTTCCAGGTAATAGTAGATTACAATACATGTTATGAAAATTTGTTATTCTTGTGAGTTGCGTATATACACAAACACATAGACACGAGTCATATCACGAGACCGAAGGTCGAGTGATATAATATTGGCGAGTATATATGTGTTTTTTGTGTATACACAACGAGTATAACAAATTTGATTAACATGTATTGTATACTGCTTTAATGTGCATGTGAGAGGGAGTTGAAAACAATACATTTACAATAAAAAAATAAACAAAAAAGTTCAAAATGAAGCAAGGAAATAAAATTTAATTAATACGGAAGTAAATTTATTTCTCGAAATGATTTCAAACCGGGTGATTTAAGATCAGCTAATTCCTAAAATATTAAAAAAAAAAATAGTAATTTTTCCAAAAAAAATTAATCATTTTCTTTTTTGCAGAAAAAAAAATCGAATAATTTTTTTTTTGGAAAAATTATTATTTTTTTTTTTATTATTTTAGGAATTAGCTGATCGTCTTAAATTTTATTTTTAATTATTAAAAAAAATAATTATAAGGGACTGTTCACATATTACGTAACGCTTTTTTTGCCGTTTTTTAACCCCCCCCCCCCATAGTAACAGATCGTAACAAATTCCGAAGACCCCCCCCCCCCCGCCCCAGAAGAATAACGTAACAAAAGTTAAACACTTTTTAAATTACTTTTTGAACAATTTTTTTATTCGAACAAACAAACAAAACAAAATTCATTATAACTTAAGTTTTTTTTAGCGTGCATTAATATTATATTTAGTGTAATTTTTTTTATAAAAAGGAGGAAATTTGGTTACATAACATTTTTATAAACACCCCTCCCCCCCCGTAACAATCCGTAACAAATTTTCAAACCCCCCCCTCCCCCCTAGGCCGTTACGTAATTTGTGAACAGCCCCTAATTTTATAATTATTTTTTTTTATAATTAAAAATAAAATCAAATAATTAAAATTATTATAATTATAATTTATATTTACAATAAATAATCTCCTTGTTCCTTGTTGAAAATACTTTAAAAATAGTAGATTGAAACACATGTTAAGAAAATTCATCGACTAATCGACTGGCCGCTTCTTAAAAAAAAAAAAAAATAGCCGGGTATTTTTTTATTGGTTCTTTTTTGTTTGCTCAGAGGGAAAATATAGATTAGCTCAGAGGGGAAATATATATTTTTAGCATTATAAACTAAACTTTATTTGACATTGATATGATGCATGTGAGAGGTATACATTTGCAATTTTTTTTTTTTTGGTGTTTGTCTGTATTGAAATATTGTCAGTGTGAGTGATATTATTTTTGTTTATAGTATTACGCAGTTCAAAATGAAGTAAGTGAATACATATAGGGAAATGTAAATACAATTTACATCACAGGGAAATGTAAATACAATTTACATTTCCCTATAATTGCACACTGAGCCAAAAAAGGCGTGCTAAATTTTAGGACTTTTGGTATTAAATCAAGTTCTAGTATTTTTATACACAAAACAACAACAAATACTTTTTTTTTTATAAAAAAACAACAATATTTAAGTTCTTTCGGTATCATATCAAGTACAAACTGCTCTAAAATCGTAAAATTAATGCCCAGAGGCATAATTTTTATGCCCAGAGGCATAATTTTTAGTACCAAGAGAATTAATGTTAATCCAAAAATCCTTGAATTAAAATATTTCAATAATTTTAATACTATGGCCGAATGGTAGAGTGGTTGAATGAAATGCTAAAGACCGAGGTTCGAATCCCGACGAAAGCATAAGAAAAATGTATACTATATTTATATTTTCTATTTTGTGCTCATGAATAATTTTATTACTATGGCCTAATGGTAGAGTGGTCGGTTGAAATGCTAAAGACCGAGGTACAAATCCCGAAGAGGGCATAAGAGAAATAAAATAAGAAATTAGAAATATAAAAAATAGAAATAAATAAAAATTAATAAGAAAAAAAAATAAAAAAAAATTTTTTTTTCTCTTTTAAAAAAATTTTAATCCCAAAAGGCATTGATTTTAGTAAAACCGTCATTGGACGGTTTTTGTTGCGGAAAATACATGATTTTATGCATTTTTACACGATTTTAGCACGTTTTTTATCTCAGTGCATGTGTATTGATGCATGCAATGGACCATTTACCGAGCTAAATTTGCGAATGTAAATACAACTTACCGAAGACATGCACATTAAAGTATATTATATCATTTATTTAATAAAATATGCATTAGTTCATTTTAATGATTTTCTTTTTGTATGGTTTGTTTCAACATGTCATTGTAAATCTAAATTGTTTGATAAGAATCAGTTTTTTTATATCTATATATAAATTCCCTTTTTTTTGTGTCTATATATCATTGATTTATTAATTGATTGTAATAGTCAAACGAATATTTATTTTTTAGATATTTTAAAATTTAAATTTAAATCACACAGAAGGAATTTAAGTTACATATGCTACAATATGAAAATCAAAATAAGTTAGACAGGAGATACTTTTTAATTGTGAAACATGTTTTCATTTAAAATAAATTTGATTTGAGGTCGAAACATAACAAGTTTTGTATGAAAAATTATCAAATCAGACAATTTTATATATAATAAAAAAAAAAATAAAAATAAATCTTGTTTAAAATTTAAAATTATCAAATCAGACAATTTTATATATAATAAAATAAAAATAAAAATAAATCTTGTTTAAAATTTAAAATTTAGAATTTTTTTTCTATATATAACAACTCAATTATTAAGACAAACTGTTCTATACTGTTTTGAAACTTTAATAATGCAGAATATATATAATTTTTTTCTTAATGATGTGAAATATTATATACTGATAAGGTTAATCAATTTAATTTTTAATGAGTGTTATTTTAAAAGTATATGTACTAGAGGTAAAATTTTCTTCTTTTTTTTTACAAAACAAAATTAAATATAAAAGTAAAAGCAAAAAAAAAATGTTTTTTTTTTATTTAAAAGTAGAAATCTACAAAAGTATTTTAAGTTTCAAAATGAAAAAAGTTTTTTATTTTAAATAATGAACGAGAAGAAAAAAAGAAAATTATTCGGTTAAGGTGTAAAAATTAAAAATTTTCATTATTACATGTTTTCATTAAAAAATTCAACCAAGAACGTGGGAAAGTGGGAAAGTTTCATATTAAAAAAATCGTTTTCATATTAAAGCATCTATAAATTGGTACAAAATTAAATAAACAATTAAAATTTAGAATGAAGTAATTAATAATTTTTTTTTTTTCAGAATTTACATAAGCACAAACAACTTAATTTATTTTGCCCCAAGAAATTTAGTTGATACTTTTGTCTCTTCTTCAAACTTGACTTTTTCTTGGATTAGCCAAATGTTAGCTCAATCTAGACAACGGTCAATATACTTTTTCCAATCCACTTTTTTATCCATTGGTAACCTTATTAGACTAAATATACAGGATATTTAGTTTGTAGAATAATTACTTTTTAATTTTTTATTATTTTTTCGTGTTAACTTAAATATTTATGTTTTTATTACGAATTTCAAATGCATATACAGTACTTCTAACACATAATGAATCCTTGATTTTTTTTTTAACTTTAAGTATTTTTAATAGGAATTATTAGGTGAAACTACTAAATTAGAAAATTAAAATGTTGGTAGAGCCTGTAAAAATTCCTCTAAAAATTCAGCTATGATTGAATTAATTAACTTAACCAGAGAAATAAGAAAGTTTGTTTTCTCATACATTAACGAGTTTGTTCGTTGCGTTTAAAAAGTTTAAAAAGCTTAAATATAATAAAATTAAAAGGATGAATATATTTTGTTATTCTTTAAATATGTAAAATCATGAATTATAATAAAATTCAAGGTGAAAAACCAAAGTAAAATGATAACATTAAATTAATTATTTGATTGTTCAAAGTTTTATTGATAAAGAAAATTTTCTTCTTTTATAATTACAAAACGAGAATAAAATAATTTTTTTTATGTATTTGAATAGTTGTAAAACCGAAAAAAGGGGTTTACTTAAAAAAATAAAAATTATGAAAAAAAATATGATTACGCGAAAAAGACGAAATGAAGAAATTAACTTAAACTTAATTCTTTTTTCACACAAAACACCGATAAATGAATAAAGATTAGTTTTCTTTCAACAATTTATTAAAATTTGATTTAAAAATGGCTTCTTTAACCATTTTAATATTGACCTCCAGATAACAATTTCATTATAATATTTCTTTTTTCAACAGTTAAAAATTTTGGATGAATAAATTCAATCATAGAATCATATAGTAACATAACTTTACATAAACTTACGTTCAATCATACTCATAAGTAAGTTTTGACTTTTGTTTGAAAAATAATAATTAGTTATAATACTGGATATAACAAAAAAAAATTCAACCTTACTGACTCGCTAGTAGCGATCGTCCGTTCGATAAAAGTAAAAATTGTGAAAGAAACAAATTCATGCGTTCACGCATATCATTACGTTCAGTATAACCATAGATTAAGAATACAGAAAGATGGGAAGCTTCATACAACATTTTTTCAGTCTTTTTTGATATTTTTATGTGAAGGTAAAACTAAATAAAATTCTTTTCATATATTGATAATTATCACGTATTTTATTTTGTTTTACTAACACATTCACATAAAGCTAACAATCTTTCTGTATTCTTAATCTATGGTATAACTCAAAATGCATTGTTTCTTTTTGGCTATGTTTTATTTTTTAACACTCATTTATCGTTTTTGTTTCAGTGACTGAATTTACATACAATAAAATTATTCAATTATATATATATATATATATACAAAGGTAGAAACAGAATTATACAAAGTAAGTAAGTACCTTAATAATTATTAAAATACTTGATGTGTAGAAAATATTTTAAATTTCATTTAAGGAATTACGGTATCAAAATGTGTATTGCGTAATTGTTTCAAATAGATCGAAATTTATATGTATTTAGTCAATGAGAATGTTTTGATAATAATCAATAAATAATTTTTTTTCATAAAATTTAGTTGTTTTATTTGAGTTTCACTTAAATCATGAGCATTATATCCAAACTGAAAGTAACTGATAAACTCCCTAAGGGAGATTAATTATAGTTATTATAAAACTAAACTCCAGAAATAGAAAAACATTTTTAACATTTCAAGGCACTCAGGTCAGGTCTACTTTTTTTTTTTATTCTAAAATCTTTCTCACAATTTTAGTAAACAAATACATGTGTTATGTAATCATTGTACTCCCCTCTAAATTTTCGCTATTTTTTTATTTTATTTTATTTTATCATATATAAGTAGTTAACAGTTTATTAAAACTAATTACTAACTACATGGAATTCGTTTTTTAATTATTATTAAGTAAGCTGATAAATGAGTTCAAACATTAAAGAGATATTAATTATTATTATTGTTCAAAGAGGACTAATTCAATTCATAAATTCATAAATTCGATTAACTACTAACTAAAATACAAAATAATATTATTATTACAAAAATATAAATCCAATTATAAGCAAACAAAAATTCGTACTATTTTCTTAAATTGAAGTTTTCTAATAAAAAATCTCAAATATTAAAAATAGAAAAAATACATAAGAATTAGATATCTAAACCAAAGTTATAATAGGCGGCAATAAAAAGCTAAAAAAATATAAAAAAAAATATGATGTTGATGTTGTCCAAAAAAAAAATATAAAATAAATATGATGTTGATGTTGTGAATTAAGAGTTTAATCTATACAATTAAAAATCATGCGCAAACTGGAAGATTAAGCACAGCATATAAAATTTTTTTTCTAGGTGAATTTAAATTTAGATCACGAAAATTAACAAGAGTATTGAAATAGAGATTATGATTATTTTGTATTCTAATGAACGGACTTTTAAATAACAAATTAGTTTTATGCCTACGAATAGAAAAGATAATGTCCAGCCTAGTAAGCCTTGAAGGTTCATAAAATGAGATCTTATCGATCGCGTCTGATACAGAAAATCTACCAGAAAGTAAACTATATAAAAATAACTCATCTAGATAAGTCCTTCTTTGATACAGAGACCACATTCCAAGCTGCGATAATCTGGTAGGGTAATCAAATGAGAACCCAGTTTCTGAAATAACATTCTGGTGAATTTTTTCTGAATTCTCTCTATCTGTAATTTGTAACAATAATAGAATGGGTTCCAAATCGTGGACCCGTATTCCAAAATACTGCGAACTAGAGAATTGTATAAAGTAATGAAAGTAAACGATGAACTAAATTTCTGACCAGAACGAAATATAAAACCAATGAGCTGACTAGCTTTTTTAAATATGTGGCATATATGAGAGTTGAAAGTTAACTTAGAATCAAAAATAACACCCAAATCCTTTTGTTCCCATACACGCTCTAGAATTGTGGTTTTTAGAAGATACTGAAAAAGTAAAGGAGACCTTTTTCTATGAAAGCTCATCATGGTACATTTTTCGAAATTAATAGGCAATTCATTATCATCGCACCAAGCAATCAGCCACTCAAGGTCTTTTTGGATTAAAATACAATCACGAATTGAATAAATCTTTCTAAATATTTTTAAATCATCAGCGAAAAGTAAAGAGTTAGAAGAAAAATTAGAGCATAGATTATTAATGTAAATTGAGAAAATTATGGGACCAAGAATGGAGCCTTGTGGGACACCCGAAGAGGGTTCAAAGGATGATGATTCGATACCCAACAGGGCAACCTTCTGTTTACGGCCAATTAAGTATGAAAAAAACCAAGAAATAAGCTTTGTATCGAATCCAAAATTAGACATTTGTAGTAGTATTTTCTTATGACTTATTTTGTCAAACGCTTTAGTAAAATATGTGTAAATGCAGTCGATTTGTATAGAATCATCCATAGCAGAGGCAATATAATCAGTAAAGGAACATAGGTTCGTAATAGTGGAGCGTCCTGGAAGAAATCCATGTTGATTCGGAGAGATTAGTGGTTTAATCACCGGAAGAATATCGTGATATATTGCCTTTTCAAATATTAGAGCGATAGCATTAAGTATGGAGATAGGTCTATAATTAGAAATAACTGAAGGGTCACCTTTTTTGAAAATTGGAGTAATATAAGAAATTTTCAACGCAGAGGGAAAAACTTCTTCTTGAAGAGAACGGTTAATGAGATAAGCAATAATCTTGTGGAGAGTAGAAGCACAGTTCTTATAAAAAACGTTTGGAATGGAATCAGGGCCAGCCCCTTTATTACTGTCAAGTTTGATTAAGATATTTTCTATAGAAATTTCTGAAATATTTGGTATGTAAATTACTGTATTAGAAGAAATTGGTAAATTAAAGTTTGAATTAATGCTGGAAGGAGAAAAGTTACTTTTGAAGAAATCTGCGAAGAGCTCACCAATTAAAGTTTTATTTGAAGCAGCACGATCACCGAAACTCATAATTTTAGGGAGGCAATTTGATGACTTAAGTTGTTTTGTGTAAGCCCAGAAATATTTAGGATTCTTTTTTACATTACTCTCGACCGAACAAATGTAGCTGTTATAACATGCATTCATTTCAGACTTGGCAATTCTTCTTAAATAGTTAAAAGTAATTAGATCATCGTGATTATTTTTTGTTTTCAATCGTTTGTGAACTTTATATTTTTCTTTTAGGATTCGAATTAAACGGGAGGAATACCAAGTGGGGTAATTGGTATTTTTAATTCGAGTATATGGAATAAAAATATCTATAATGTGATATAATATATTATAAAACTTTGCTACAGCAGCGTTTACATTGTCGCAGTCAGAAAAATCGAATTCGTAAGAAGATATATAAGAATTTATGGCATCATAGTTAGCTCTATGAAAGTTACGTCGGGGAGAAGCGCAATTGTCCTGGAACTTTGGGGCACTAACTTTAACGAACACCTCTAGAGGTGGATGGTGAGTGTCTTCGCGAGCTATAGGATGTTGACATCTGTTTACTGAAATAAAGGAAGCTGTAATATTGGTCCATATTAAGTCTAGGATACGGCCAAGTGAATTACTATGCCCATTATATTGAAAAAGGTTTGAAATAGATGTACACATAAACAAAGATTCCGCTATAGGTCCATAAAAATTATTGGCTTGGAAATAGTTGGCAACTGGGTCATAAGTCCACTCGATTGTAGGAATATTGAAATCACCTAGTAATAAAATATGAGAAGAGGGAGGCAACATGCCAGAGACACGATTAACGTTATCAAGTAAACTATTATAAGTGTCCAACGAAGATCTAGGTGGAATGTACATGCAACAAATATAAAGGTTTAAATTACCGCAAGTTTTTAAAGAAATCCAAAGATCTTCAAACTCAGTTACTCTGGAACATATAAACTCCCTCTTTACAGCTATTAAACAGCCTCCACCACTTAGTTTATTTGATCCCTCCAAATTTCTGTCTTTTCGAAAAATTATGTATCGAGAATCAATAAATTCACTGTTGGCTACGGAATCTATCAAATTCGTCTCCGTAAGACATATGATGTCATATGATTCATTAAGAATATTTAGTTTAATATCGTGTGTTTTAGTTCTGATACCATTCACATTTTGATAGTAAATTGAAATGTTCATTCTAAAAACAAATTAAAGTTAGAAAAGTTAAAATAATTTTAGATGAATAAAACAAGAAGATGGATGAGAGAAATTAAATTATAACTACCTAACTAATAAATTCTAAATAACTTCAATAAAATACAGAAAAACAAGAAAAAAATTGTAAAAAATAAAAAAAATAAATAAAAATGAAAAGAAACTATTATAAAATGAAAACTAATGAAATGAGTGCTTAAGTTGAATACAAGAAAAGTTAAAAGAAAAAAAAACAAAATATGCTGTCGAATTATATACTGAGAATTAAAACTTATTTAGGTTGACTAATTTTTAGGAGATCACGCTCCTGATTGATTTTAAATATGGGTGAACCCTCACTCTTGCGCATAAAAATATTTCCCCTCTTTGTCCAAAGAAATTGGAAATTATTAGCAGTTTTAAACTCTTTAGCCTTCTTGAAAATCAATCTATCGGAATAAGATAAGGCTTTATCAATATACACAACATCATCACCATTTAAATTGGTAAAAATAAAATTAAAATTAGATAAACTAGAAAGCTGAAAACTAACTGAAGTTTGAATTTTGAAGTTTGAATTTTTCGAATTTCAGTAATCTGATTTGAAATTAATTGCAAGGAATTGCTAAATTTATTTTGATTAGCCTGCAATGCATTGAAGCTAACAGTGAACTTTTGATGATTATCCTGCATTTTCTTAATTTCTGCAGTAATAGCAGATAAAGCATCTGATGTGTCGTCATCAGAAACATCATCGCCAGCAATTATCGTGGAGCTAAGGTTAGGATTAGGATCGCAGCTTTGGCAATTCCAAGAGAATCCGTCAACACCGATTTTTATAAAAATTTCCTCTGAAATCTTACCACAAAATTTGTGGAAAATACCAGAACAGCCAACGCAACAGGCACCAGGCGCCCTCTTTGAAATATAACCATTACAAACCGAACATTTTTTAGCCATATTGAAATTGAGAAAAGTAATAATTGATGAACAATGAAAATTGTTAGTTAATTGATGAATTATAAAAATTGTTGTGTTAAATGAAAACAACAAAAATAATAACTAGATAACCATAAAACAATCCAAATGTGTCATCCACAGTACGTGATGAAAAAATAAAATTATGTAATTCTTTGTTGTTTTATAATGACGTGGACTTTATGTCAAATATTTTTTCCGCAATTTTTACTTGTATTTATTTTTTTTTTTTCCTTTTGAATAAATTAAAATTTAATAATTTTTATTTACTTTCTTAAATAATTTCTTTTTTATTCTTCTTCTTATATTTATAAGAAAATTAATTTATTAAAAAAATTAAATTTACGAGCGAAAAAAATGACAACCATACACCACCACAGCTTACTTTTAGTAAACAAATACATGTGTAATGTAATCATTGTACTCCCCTCTAAATTTTCGCTATGTTCTATATTATTGTTATTATTATTTTTGTAATTTTTAATATAGTATACCGGAAAAAAAAATGAATTTAAACATAATTTATAATAAATTTTGTATAATAGCTACGTAGTTTTTTTAATCATATATTGTACCAATATTTAGTCCTAAACATATGACATGTGACAATTATCCAAAATAAATTTTTTTACTTATTCTCTTACAACATATTGCGAATTCTTTAATTTTTACTGCAAAAATTTATGTCACACGCCATAATAAATTCATTTACATCAGTGTTACGCAATCAGTGTGCCGCGGAACGGTATGGGTGTCCGAGAAATTTATCAGCATCATTTTTTTTTTAATTATTCAGAGAAAAAGAAAATCAAAAACGAAGGGAAACTTCTCCCATTTTCTCTTTTTCCCTTTTTATATTTTTCCCAATTATACCCAAAATCTACGAATTATGAGAAGAAATTTCCTACGATATGAATGGCATTAGTATAAACGCATTAGAATAAAAGCACACGATAAGGTAATAAAATATTAAGCAATACGTATAAAGCGCTTAAAAAATGTGTTTTTACCAAATATTCGAACTCTTATTTAAAGCTCTTATTTAAATCCAGATTAATTAATCAATATAAATGTTTTAAAGTAGCAACCAGATCAAGATACGACTAAGGGTTACGGTTTACTGATTTACATTGCCAGAGAAACAAGTATTATTTGTACATCCTTTTTGAAGTTTAACTTCTTTAGAGGTATTGTAAAAAATTTTGTGAGGAAATAGGGGAAAAAAGAAGACAGAATATAGTATGTCCTATGTTAACGAAAAGTAAAAGCCACAACGCTTCAAAATAGGGGTAATAACCACAGAATGTAGTATAACAAATATAAAAGCAGGGAAATATAACACGTTGTAGCCTGTACCCATTACCAACACTAAGATAATCAGCCGTGTAGTTGAAATGTAAACAAAACTTTTCGTAGGGATAATAAATAAAAAATTCCCACTAGTTTTCAAATTTTTGTTCGCTTTGTTGGTCGGCAGTAATTTTTTTTGCCATTTTTAGTTATGTTTTAAACATTAAAAATAAATTTAAATTCAATAATAATGAAGATAAATTAATAAAAAATAAGTTTTTTATTAGTTTATTAAAAAAATATAAATTTTAAATGTCCAAAATAAAATAAAAATCCTTCCTAGGACAATTTTTTTCTTAACTACAGATTACAGGTGGATTTTACTTGTTTTTTTTTGTTTTTTACAAAAAAGGAATGAAAATATTTAATTTTAATTTACCTATTTTGATAAATAAATTAAAAATGATTTTAAAAAAATGATTGAAATAAAAAAATTATCAAAAAGAAATTTTTATCAAAAAAAAAATTATTGTGCTATAATAAAAACATTTTTTTTAAGTGGATTGTAGAGTATTTTTTTTAATGAAAATAATTTTCAATGGAAATTTTTAGTAAAAATATACCTACCTATTCATAAAGTGAAGTAAAATTTAAAATTATTTTCAATAAATAAAAAAAAATATAATTTCAAATACAAAATATAAAAAAAAAAACTTTTTTTTGTACAGATAGAAGGTAGGAAGATACCTACATAAGTATGTGGATCCCCAGGTAGAAAAACAGTAAACGTAAATGCACAAGTTCGATTTGTCCGAAACTTGGTGAGATAGTAGGGGCGGTCCTCAAATCCTTACATCCCAGAAGGTTTCTACCGGTAAACTCTCGTTTCAGGAATATGCAGCTCCATAGTTTTCATATGTTAGGTAGGTATACGTAGGTACTTGCTTTGTAGTAACCAAAGGCTTTTTTTTTTTGAAGTGAAACTTCTTTAGAGGCATTGTGATTGAGAGTGAAAAAAATGTAAGTGTGAAAAACCGAACGATTATTGTCAAAAAAAAAGGCAAAATCCGAACGGCTATTGTCAAAATCCGAACGATTATTGTCAAAAAAAAAGGCAAAAAAAAAAAACAATAATAAAAAATTTTGTGAAATAAAGACGAAAGAACAAAAAAACAATATGAATTTCCGGGAAGCAACAAGTTTTTTTTTTGGCACAAACCTTTTTTATTTTCAAATATTTTTCCAATTATATTTTTATTTTTTAACCACAATTTTCTATTTTTCGTTCACAATTTTGTGCACTTAGCACTAATTTTTTTTTTTCATATCCGCGAAAAGAAAAATTATACAATTTTTTATTTAATGCAAAAAAAAAATAATTTTTTTCCAAACCGATGTGAAAAAAAATTAAAAATTTTCATTTAAATTTATTATGTTTCATTATTTTCATAAAATTAATTTAAAAAAAAACCACTTCAAAAACTTTTCATGGCATTTCTGCTGTCATGAAAATAAAAAGAAAAGAATAAAATAAACAATGATAATTTATATTGTGTTCTCTTTCTAATTGTATTGAATTAACAGATGTCCCTCTAGTGGATGGTTTTTATAACTAGATTATTCGATTCAATTTTTGATGAAACTGAACCCTAACCAAGTGGTTAGATGAAATGAGAAAAAAATTTTTCTTAATGTAATTTGTAGTTTGTTAGTGTAATTTATTTTTGACATTAAACTACACTAATAAAATGCAGGAGGAATATGTTTATTACAATTCCATTTCAGAAGAAGTACTAATAAACATGAAATTTTTCAGGCATATTTGAAAAAGTTATTTTAGGTTAAACTTTTCGGGCAACAAAAAGAAAACATGATTTAAGCCACGCTGCTGTTTTTTCATACATTATTGTCGCTAATAACCGGAATTGTGTTTACAGCTTAAAATATAGTAGAAATCATCTGCAATCAGTGTTGCCATAAATCTAGCCATTTTGAAATAATTTTATGCCACTAAACTTTTTGAGCTTAAAAAGTATTTTAGAATTTTTAAATGCTTTTATCTCTAATATGGTCTTCGCATTAGTGGAATATGCTGTTTTCCGGAATATTTCAGGAAAATGAACTGGATTTTTCATATAAAAATATATTCCGGAATATGTATATTCCACTTTCATATTCTAGTTTGTCAGGGTTAAAATTCTATATTTATAGTTACTTTCACTCACTTTTTGAAATTTTATTATAGTTGGCAACAATTTTTTTTGTCAAATTCGAGTAAAATGAAAAAAAAAACCAAATAAAATTGATAAAAAGTGAGATAAAAAGTCAAAATTTTCAACAACAAAAATTTTTTCTCTTTCTAAATTTTTAAATTCCACTTCTCATCAAATTTTGTAATGCGAACGGTAATTTGTTTTCCGGAATTTAATTGGAATTTAAATTAGAATGCGAACAAGGTACAAGCAGTCGCTGGGTTTTAATTTTTTCTAAGCCGCCGAATTCCCCAAAACAAGTAATTTTAAGTCGACTGGCCGCAGCATTCGAAGGGCAAAAATCAACTAGTCGCCGTCGAAAAAATCGATCGGCGTCATATCTTATATGCACTTGGCCATTTTAAATATTTATTTAGCCTTCCCAGAAAATACTACTTGCCATGAAGTTTCACTTCTTCCGTGTGTCCCGAGACTCACATATTTTTTTTTTTTCGTAATATGAGTTTTTTAAATAAAAAGTTGTCTTTTGGAATGGAAGACGGCAGCCGCCTTCTCCAATCCCCTTAATTTTTTTTTTGTTTCGCGATTCGCTTTTATTATTAGGTATTTTTAATGTACCTGATCTAATAAGTATACATATACCTGATATATGAACTCTTTGGGGGGTCATATCTCTGGAATAAGAACTTATCGGTAAAAAACGTATTGGATTTGAGGGTTTGGGTACCACCGCTACTCCCACAACAAGTTTCAGCAAAATCGGGATTGTACACGTTAGCTGAACTTTGTCCAAAACATCTAATAAGAGCTAGGTACGATAGCTAGATAGTTTTTTTAGTTTATGTAGGTAAATTTTAATTAAATTTTAAAACATTTGAATTTTTTTAATTAATTTAAAATTAAAGATAAATTAGGTATAATAGGTACCTAGAGCCTAGAAATTATGACAAAAAAAAGTTTAATTTACTTTACCAGCAAGAAAAAAAATTTATGGATTAAATTTGCTCGATTTTTGTAATTTTTTAATTTAAACAAATACGGTTTTTTTTCTTAAAAATGAATATAAATCATATAATAAATTGCATTCAATAATTAAATTATATTTTTTTTGTTTTTAATCCCATTTTACAGATTAATCTTTAGGTTTCGTATAGGAAATCTCATAGGGTTTCATACATTTGTTATGATTTTTATGCCTACGAGATGCTGTCTATTTTTTTTTTTAATAGGGGGCTTTTAATTTATGTTGGTATTGCTGTACCTGTAGCACAGCATGTAGCATGTATTTACGAAAATAAAATAGCGATACTACACACACATAACAAAATACTAACGATGTGTGGAAAGCAAAAAAACAAAAAAAAAAACCATATAGAATTAAAAAATTGTACAATAAATAACAGAATTAAAGATCAACTGATTTTGTTGTTAATATTTATTTAGTTTATTTCCTTTTCGAATTAGTGAAATTCTATCATATGAAACAGAAACGCTGTTTGTCTGTTCCGAATAGGCTCCTAAACCGCTCAGCCGATCGTTTTCAAGCTTACACCATTTCTTTGTCTATTTTAAAATTTGATTGGCCTTCTATCTAGCGACCTTCCCTGAGCGCCCACTTTAAAAGTTCGTCCGATTTCATTCAAATTTGGTATATAAAAAGAGGAACTGATTCGTCCGATTTCATTCAAATTTGGTATATAAAAAGAGGAACTGATTACACACAAATTTCGTAACAAAAAATTTATTTCCGATTTCATTCAAATTTGGTACGTAAAAAGAGGAAATGATTACACACAAATTTTGTAACAAAGAATTTCATTCAAATTTGGTAAATAAAAAGAGGAAACGATTAAACACGCAAATTTCGTAACAAAAAATTGATTGATCCTACCCAGCGGCCACCACTAGGGGCGGACAAGCGAATGCATTTTTTAAAAAAAATTAATTCCGGATTTTCGGAATTGTCTTGAAATGAAATCCGGAATTCCGGTTTATTCCGGAATTTCATATTAAAATATGTTAAAAAATTAAATTAAATTATTCTTTAACATAAATATTAGTGTATTTAGTTCAAAACATTAAAATTATAACAAATTAAATTATGAAATATTTTTTATTAAAATAAAATTTTGTACTTTTCAATAAACCAAAAGTGAATAAACTGAATGGAAAAATAAAAATTAGAAACACAAAATATCCAATGTTTTATCATTGAGTTTTAATCGAATTTTTATTGAAAATGTTCCTGCAGCGTTGTTAATAAGTTATATTAGAGAGTTTCCAAAAGTGTTCCTCGGGAGCCCCCTTGATCACAAAATTTAATTTCACTTAGAATTCCAAATAAATCACTGATCTCGGAACTCCAACTTATTTTGTTAATGTTGATTAATATGAAAAAAAGTTTTATGTATTTGCAGACTTGCGATAGCTACTTAGATTTGAATTTTTGTGAATTTTAATGCTTTATGCCTAAATAATAAAAAAAAATAAACAATTAGTCAAAATTCCCGCCAGTAAAAGTTGTACCAAATTCGAAAAATTCGGAATTTAGCATTTTGAATTCCGAATTTTTTTAACTTCCGGAATTCCGGAATCCGAAAATCCGGTTTTGCATTCCCTAGTGAGGACTTCTAAAGTTCTTCCGATTTCATTCAAATTTGGTACGTAAAAAAGAATAAATGATTACACACAAATTTCGTAAGAAAAAATTTAGCCCCCTCTTCCACTTACAAAAGTTAATCAGTCAGAGTCCGTAGCAAAATAAATATTTGCAAGTAAATAAAGAAGTTAAACTTCTTTCGTGAGCTTATGAGGATGAGGCTCACAAATATTTTTTTTTATAATTATCCTTTATTTACTCACAGGTACATTGCATATTTATAGTAGATTACAATACATGGTATGAAAATTTGTTATTCTTGCGAGTTGTCTATACACACAACCCATAGACACGAGTCATATTTATATCACGAGACCGAAGGTCGAGTGATATAATATTGACGAGTGTCTATGTGTTTGTGTGTATACACAACGAGCTGTATAACAAATTTGATTACCATGTATTGTATACTGCTTTAATGTGCATGGGAGAGGGAGTTGAAAACAATACATTTACAATGGAAAAATAAACAAAAAAGTTCAAAATGAAGCAAGGAAATAAAATTTAATTAATACGGAAGTAAATTTATTTCTCGAAATGATTTCAAACCGGATGATTTAAGATCAGCTAATTCCTAAAATATTAAAAAAAAATTAGTAATTTTTCCAAAAAAAATTATTCATTTTCTTTTTTGCAAAAAAAAAATTGAATAATTTTTTTTTAGAAAAATTACTCATTTTTTTTTTATTATTTTAGAAACTAATGGTCTTCTTAAATTTTATTTAATTTTATTTTTAATTATTAAAAAAAATAATAATAATTTTATAATTATTTTTTTTTATAATTAAAAATAAACTCAAATAATAATTATATAATTATAATTTATATTTACAATAAATAATCTCCTTGTTGCTGCCATTTTCCTCGTTTGTTGATAAAAGAAAAAAAATTCTTACTTGACATTTGACAATTGACAGCAAACTTTATAATGACAACAAAGATATTTTCAGGGTTACCATTGTTCTATTTTTATTCATTTTGTTTTTTTGAATAAAAATAAGTGCAATTTTTGAAGTGTGGTTTAAATTTTTGTACTAAAATCCAATCACACTCGTTTAAAAATTTAGTAGTAGAGGTTCGAAGATCCTTTAAAAATAGTAGATTGAAACACATGTTAAGAAAATTAATCGACTGATCGACTGGCCGCTTTTTAGAAAAAAAAAAAAATAGCCGCGTATTTTTTTATTGGTTCTTTTTTTTTTTTTGTTTGCTCAGAGGGAAAATATAGATTAGCTCAGAGGGAAAATATAGATTTTTAGCATTATAAACTAAGCTTTGTTTGACATTGATATGATGCATGTGAGAGGTATACATTTGCAATTTTTTTTTTTTTTTTTTGGTATTTGTCTGTATTGAAATATTGTAAGTGTGAGTGATATTATTTTTGTTTATAGTATTACGCAGTTCAAAATTAAGAATGTAAATACAATATAGAGCAATGTAAATACAATTTACATCACAGGGAAATGTAAATACAATTTACATTCCTCTATAATTGCATGTGTATTGATGCATGTAATGGACCATTTACCGAGCTAAATTTGCGAATGTAAATACAACTTACCGAAGCCATGCGCATTAAAATAAATTAAAACTCAACGATATAACTGCAGTTTCATAATTATTTATGCGAACATTTTTTACATATTAATATTTGCGTTATTAAATTAAAATAATTATTAATTATCATAATAGTAGCGTAATAGTAAAGTCAATAATTGTTTAATAAAGATTAAAACTCAAAATATTAACCTATAAGTAGCGTCTAAGCTTAATATAGATATAAATTATGTATTATATAATATATAAATGTAGGATGTAGATAAAGTTAAAATATAATAACTATATTATATACATACTACACAAATAAAGTTAGACCTCTTTACATAACAAAAAAAATAATAAAATATTTAAATAAATGTATAAAAATCCTTACATTAATTTTGGAAATTCATTGGAAAAAATTTTCATACAGTTATATAATGAATTCAATACTTATTGAAACAACTTCCTTAAAGATCATTAAATTAAAAAACTTTTTGAATAAAAGATAAATAATTTTAATGCTAAATTTCCCCAAAGATAAACCTTTTTGTGAATCAAAAATTTTCTTTTAACTTCTAACTAAAATGACGTGAATATCACTTAGCTCACGGGTCAAAAATATTTTTTTAAATTATATTGGACACGTAACTAAAGCTTACGACAAAAGTATTGAAATATATTATTCTAATGCTGAATCTCTATATTTCCGTTACAGTCACCTTTTTATTGCAAAAAAATATTGAATTTAGGGATTATTTTATTACACCTCCGAAAGGTCATTATGCGATACAATGTAGAAAATTTTGTTTTCGCCTTTATGCTGCTTGTGTGTTAAACTGCCAGAACAAAACCATTAAAAAAAACAATTATTTTTAAAATTATATATTCAAAATTTTCATATACGTCGAAGTTCTAAAAGTGAAAAGTTTTGAGCTGTTGGATCCTTAAGAAGGCTTTAGAAATATACGAAATTTTTTAATTATTTCCACAAATTAAAGTATTATTTTACTCAACACTTTTTTTACGCATTGCAAAAAGACCATCCTTAAATAAATTTAATGCGTTGGGGATCGTTATGTTGTATTTAGTGCTATAGAATTTAGATCACTAAATGGAGTACTATATGCGTCAATACACATGCAATTATTTAGATGCATCTGCGTAAATAATGAAAAAATTTAGATGCATCAGCGTATGTAATGAAAAAATTTAGATGCATCAGCGTAAATAATGAAATTATTTAGATGTTTCGTATTGAATTTTGCGTAATACCTAAACAAACATAATATCTCTCACAATATTTCAATACAGCCAAATACAAAAAAAAAAAATGAAAAAAAATGAGACGAAAAAATATTCTCTCTTTGCAACTACCTCTCCCCTACGCATTAAAACAGTATATTGGATATGTAAACAAAATTTGTTATACAACTCGTTCTGTATTTACACAAAAATACATTGACACTTGTATTGAGTCGTTTCAATGTGTTTTTGTGTATATACAATAATCTACTATTAATTTATTTCCCATATTATTTTGTTGCTAATTGAAAAATGTAAATAAAAGGATAACATGTGAACAGATGGTCCATATAGCATATTTCTTCTTTTTGAAGTGAAACTTCTTTAGAGGCATTGTGATTGAGAGTGAAAAAAATGTAAGTGTCAAAAACAGAACAATTATTGTCAAAAAATAAAACAAAATTCAAACGATTATTGTCAAAATTCAAACGATTATTGTCAAAATTCAAACGATTATTGTCAAAATTCAAACGATTATTGTCAAAAAAAAAGGCAAAAAAAAAGAAAAAAGAAAAAAATGTATGTGTCAGCGATGATAAAACCGACAGCCGCTATCAACTTAATGAAGCTTATCAGCGCAATAACCTACTCTATATTAGCTCAGAATTAAAGTCGAAAATACTATTTTTTTTTCGATTGAAAGGAAAATATAATTTATTTCAAATTATTGAATAACAAATATTTCAATTATTAATTATTAGTGCTAATTTTCAAAAAGTTTTTGAAATATGTATTCTGAATAAAAATGTTCCAATGCACCTATTTTGTAGATAATTTATTTTTTATACTAATTTTTCTTAATGTAATTTTTTTAAGTTTGTTAGTGTAATTTATTTTTGATATTAAATTACACTAATAAAATGCAGGAGGAATATGTTTATTACATTCCATTTCAGAAGAAGTACTAATAAACATGAAATTTTTCAGGCATATTTGAAAAAGTTATTTTAGGTTAAACTTTTCGGGCAACAAAAAGAAAACGTGATTTAAGCCACGCTGCTGTTTTTTCATAGATTATTGTCGCTAATAATATAGTTGTAACCGAATTTTGTTTACGGCTTAAAATATAGTGAAATCATCTGGCAACCAGTGTTGCCATGCAGCCATAAATCTGGGCATTTTGACGGTCTATGTTTACTAGGTGTCTACATTAGCGTATTTTTCCTGCATGCGATTTTGTTCTTTAAATGTATTCGTGTATCTTTATACAAAATCCAAAATCGCAGCAAAATACGCATGCTGATTTTGCATAATTTTTCAGCATGCGTATTTTTTGACATTTCTCACAAATTTTTTTTGAAGTGAAACTTCTTTAGAGGCATTGTGATTGAGAGTGAAAAAAATATAAGTGTCAAAAACAGAACAATTATTGTCAAAAAATCAAACGATTATTGTCAAAATTCAAACGATTATTGTCAAAAAAAAAGGCTGATGATAAAACCGACAGCCGCTAGCAACTTAATGAAGCTAATCAGCGCAATAACCTACTCTATATTGGCTCAAAATTAAAGTCGAAAATACTATTTTTTTTTTCGATTGAAAGGAAAATAAAACTTATTTTAAATTATTGAATAACAAATATTTCATTTATTAATTATTAGTGCTAATTTTCAAAAAGTTTTTGGAATACAAATATGTATTCTGAATAAAAATGTTCCAATGCACCTTTTTTGTAGATAATTTATTTTTGATATTAATTTTTCTTAATGTAATTTGTAGTTTGTTAGTGTAATTTATTTTTGACATTAAATTACACTAATAAAATGCAGGAGGAATATGTTTATTACAATTCCATTTCAGAAGAAGTACTAATAAACATGAAATTTTTCAGGCATATTTGAAAAAGTTATTTTAGGTTAAACTTTTCGGGCAACAAAAAGAAAACATGATTTAAGCCACGCTGCTGTTTTTTCATACATTATTGTCGCTAATAACCGGAATTGTGTTTACAGCTTAAAATATAGTAGAAATCATCTGCAATCAGTGTTACCATAAATCTAGCCATTTTGAAATAATTTTATGCCACTAAACTTTTTGAGCTTAAAAAGTATTTTAGAATTTTTAAATGCTTTTATCTCTAATATGGTGTTCGCATTAGTGGAATATGCTGTTTTCCGGAATATTTCAGGAAAATGAACTGGATTTTTCATATAAAAATATATTCCGGAATTTGTATATTACACTTTCATATTCTAGTTTGTCAGGGTTAAAATTCTATATTTATAGTTACTTTCACTCACTTTTTGAAATTTTATTATAGTTGGCAACAATTTTTTTTGTCAAATTCGAGTAAAATGAAAAAAAAAAAACCAAATAAAATTGATAAAAAGTGAGATTAAAATTCAAAATTTTCAACAACAAAAATTTTTTCTCTTTCTAAATTTTTAAATTCCACTTCTCATCAAATTTTGTAATGCGAACGGTAATTTGTTTTCCGGAATATAATTGGAATTTAAATTAGAATGCGAACAAGGTACAAGCAGTCGCTGGGTTTTAATTTTTTTTAAGCCGCCGAATTCCCCAAAACAAGTAATTTTAAGTCGACTGGCCGCAGCATTCGAAGGGCAAAAATCAACTAGTCGCCGTCGAAAAAATCGATCGGCGTCATATCTTATATGCACTTGGCCATTTTAAATATTTATTTAGCCTTCCCAGAAAATACTACTTGCCATGAAGTTTCACTTCTTCCGTGTGTCCCGAGACTCACATATGTTTTTTTTTACTGAAGAACATAAATAATAACCACATTTAAATTTATTTACTTATTAAATTCCATTTTAATCAAACTCAAAATTGGTTCAGATTATTTTATTACTCTTTGTGTTGTTATAAGTTTTAATTATTTATTATAGTTCAGATGAATTTTAAATTGAAAACTTATTAATATATAGAATTATAATATACATATCGTCCCCTGAGATCAGAACTATTCTAAGTCCAAAATTTAAAATTTTACAGGAGAGCCATTTTAAGATTAAAAACTGTTTATTTGTTTAAGAAAGTGATGTATGCCAAAAAGTTTATTCTACAATTATATCCTTTTTCAATCATTTTGACAGGGGCAATGGATGAAATACTCTTCTTTCAGAACTAATTAAATTTCAAATAAGTGGTCATACAATGGTTTTGCCGGTAAAAAAAATATGTTGGGCATAGGATTATTTCGTAGTTACCTATGCAAGGATGTTGTATTTATTCGTAGTACCTATGTTTTGAACACGAAAAACAATTTAAACAAACACGTGTTTTTGCACACACATCAGAAACCGTACTGACTAGCTAATTAGTAAATAAAACAGTTTTTGAAATAAATGGATCTCACGTAACGATATGAATAAAAATATAAAGAAAATAATGAACTTTTTAGGGCGTCAATCTAACAATTACAACATATAAGGGACTATCTAAAATAATCTAAATCATTAACGAAAAATTATGAATTATGCTAAATTTTATTTAAATATGTATTTGGTTCAACATAGCTGAATAAAAAAATGCATATTCGATCCGATCATTTCGTCCCCTCAGATCAGAACTATTCTAAGTCCAAAATTTAAAATTTTACAGGAGAGCTATTTTAAGATTAAAAACTGTTTCTTTGTTTAAGAAAGTGATGTATGCCAAAAAGTTTATTCTACAATTATATCATTTTTCAATCATTTTGAGAGGGACAATGGGTGAAATACCCTGTTTCAGAACTAATTAAATTTCAAATAAGTGGACATACAATGATTTTTCCGGTAAAAAAAAAATATGTTGGGCATAGGATTATTTTGTACTTACCTATGTTTTGAACACGAAAAACAATTTAAACAAAAACGTGTTTTTGCACAGACATCAGAAACCGTACTGACTAGCTAATAAGTAAATAAAACCGTTTTTGAAAAAAATGGACTTAGAAAGTTCTGATCTGAGGGGACGATTTGTAAGCTTAATAACGGCCCGATTTACACATATAACTGAATGTATTCAACAATTTTAGATGCAATTAAATTTAAAATAGAATGAATTTAATTAAAGCTTCGTAAGCAGAGTGAATAGTATTTAATAATAAAATGAATAAGATAAACTAAAACAACGAAAAAATTTATGAAAAATATAATTTAATCGGATTTTAACTAAAAAGGAAATTATTTTTAAAAGTACACTGATTATAACAGATAGCTGCGAAAGCTATTTTTTCCGTATATTTTTTACTATAGTTAAAATCGAACTAGTGGATGAATTTTGTCATAGCAAGGAAAAATATCTAATAGTTTTTACTTTTCAATATAATCTGTTCATATAATAATAGAAATATTTGTAATAAAAATTTCAGTAACTCATGTATAAACTTTTTTTTTGGTTTTTTAATTTTCGCCAGAAAAAAAAAAATAAAAATTATAATTCCTATATATTTTTTCTATGTATTTAATAATAAATACAAGATTTTGAGCGCTTCATAGCACTATCAAAAAACATTGCAGTTTTAGTTATAACCTTATTCTTACAGCTAATTTTCCACGAGTTTTTTTTCTAGTGCCATTTTATTTGTTTATATTGTTTGAATGTAGCACCAAACACAACAAAAAGATTCATGATTAAATTATGAGACATTTATTTTGTTATAAATATTTTTTTATGAAGAAACATAATGATAGCATAATTACAAACTGCAGGATTATTTCTTTATTAGCATTCTATATTTTTTTTAATTCCGTAATTTCAATCAATTATTATTATTAAAAATTAAAATTAAAAATTATAAAAAGTTTATAATATTTTTATTATAATAATAATAAACAATTGTAAATCTAAATCAGTACTTAATTTTTCTAATTAAAATTGAAAAAGAAACGTGTTAAAAATAATATAACATCTCAAATAATTAGTTATTTATTAAATCGCAATGCGACATAAAACGCTTGACAAACATTATAGCAAAAGAAGTTTTATTAAAGAAGAATGTGCATACAGTGGTGGCTGAAAAATAAATTTTCAACCCTCGCGCCCTAGGCAGATTTAATACATATCGCCCCTTCCTCTTCACCCTAACCGTGTATCACAAAAACAAATCTTACGTTAAATTTTTTTTATATTAAACATGCATTATATTTTATAATGTGAACCTAAATTAAAAAAAAAATATATTTTTGGACGAGCAGAGTGCTGACTACTATAGATATTGTGTACTGCCGACTATTGTCAATTTTCTAATACTGTTGATTTTAACAAAATAAATTTTAAAAGTAAAGAAAATAATTTTAAATATTTAAAACAAAATTATATATAAAACGGACTTTGGCGCCCCAAAAAGCTTGGCGCCCTAAGCGGTCGCCTAGTTCGCCTATATGGTAGAGCCACCACTATGTGCATATGCACTGAGTAAATGTTATGCCCGTTTTAAAGTTCTGGACAAACAGGTGAAATTTGAACGTCAACGAATTTTTGTACATGAATATGAACTTAATTGTCAATAAAGCTGTTTATTGCGTTGATCAACTCTCAACTTCGTTGAAAAACCTATTTCTTTTTTTTAACTGAGTTAACTAATGTGAAATACTATCAGTTTGTTGACTGGAATAGTCTATTTGAGTATTCTCTAGTTGACGTTGCGTCAATTACTTTTAATAAAGGAAACTTCATTTATGATCTTTCATAATTTTGGTTTCGGTACCGTTGGATGAAAATCGGAAAATAAAATTTTCTTACAAATTTTTATATGAAATTTTTTCGGATTTTGAAATTGTATATGTATAAATTTTCGCATATTTAACAAGTATTTTTGATATTATCTGCATTAAAAATGTCAATCAAAAAGAGTAGGTACAATATGAGGACTTTGGCTCACTTGGAGCCGGAGACAAGTTAAATTAGGTGAATTAGGTGAAAAACTTCAATTTAACTGTCAAAAAAACTGTCAAAATTCAAATTTTAGGTGAAAAAGTTCAATTCAACTGTCAAAAAACTGTCAAAATTCAAATTTTAGGTGAAAAAGTTCAAATTAACTGTCAAAAATTGAAACAACTGTCAAAAAACTGTCAAAAATTCAAAATTTTAGGTGGAAAACTTCAAGTTAAATGTCAAAAATTCAAATGTGAGGTGAAAAGTTTAGGTGAAAAAGTTCAATTCAACTGTCAAAAAAACTGTCAAAATTCAAATTTTAGGTGAAAAAGTTCAAATTAACTGTCAAAAATTGAATCAACTGTCAAAAAACTGTCAAAAATTCAAAATTTTAGGTGGAAAACTTCAAGTTAAATGTCAAAAATTCAAATGTGAGGTGAAAAGTTTCAAATCAACTGCCAAAAATTCAAACCAACTGCCAAAAATTCAAAAAAGTTTGAAATTAACCGCCAAAAATTCAAATGTGAGGTGAAAAGTTTCAAATCAACTGTCAAAATTCAAACCAACTGCCAAAAATTCAAAAAAAGTTTGAAATTAACCGCCAAAAATTCAAATGTGAGGTTAAAAGGCTCAAATTAATTGTCAAATAAACTGTCAAAAAGCTGTCAAAAATTTAAATAAAAAACAATGAGGTGAAAACCACCAAAAATTGAAGTCAAAAGGTGAACATTTTAAAAATAAAAATAAGATTTTTTTTCTTCGCATTTTTGAATGAAAAAGATTTCTTCTGATCAACTTTTCTTTTTTTTCAATGAAATTATATCATCACTTTCTTATCTTATTTATAATAGCCGCATAATTTTATGCGTAGTTTTCTGTGTTGAGGTTGAGAATTAATTTGGGAATCAACAAAGATAACATTGTTTTCTTTTTATGAGGTCAATGTGTTTTATGCTACCTTTTTTTTTATGTTGATAATTGCATTCTCGATCATAAATTTATTTTCAAAGAAAAGAATTTTTCATGCTGATATTTTTAGACAATGTGGTAAACAAAGATAGCCTTTTTTTTTTATGATCATGAATTTATTTCACATTAGGTAAAAAGTGAGTGAAAAGAATAAGTCAAAAACTAAAAATTTAGAAATAAAAATAAGTTTTTTAAAATAAATTCTTTTATTTATATTTCAAAGTTATGTTTCTCCATAAAAACGAAAATTTTAAAAATATTATTTACAGCACATCGCTTGGGTTTAATATGATGCGCTATGCAGTTAATTTTATAATTAAAGGATGATTTTAGGGTCAACTTTTCGCCGATGTCAATAATTTTCGCTGAAATAAACTTCTCCAATATAGTTTTTTTATTATTTCCAACAACAATGATAGTGTAACCTTCAAATCTTTGCAAATAATCTTCCAAGTCGCTGTAATCCTTCTCCCCAAAATCCCAATCCAGACCATTTATAAAGTTTTTGCAATGTTGATTTTGTTTGATGGCTTGAGGGTGTAATTCATTGCGAGAATATGGTGGTTTGAATGTGGCATATTCTGCGATAGGGCGATCTCCAAACATGTAGCATATTTCTTTCACAAATAATTGACCGAAGTTGCCAAATACAAACTGCAAATCTACGAATACAATTGAGGTTCTAGGATGAATCATATCAGCATGGGTTGCAAAATTAAACTAAAGTTATTATTTTTATAAAGATCCTATTTATAGTATTCTCATATGAGAACTTTAGTGTGTGAAAGCGATGTTTGCATGTAGATATTTTTTTATTTATTTTTTTATCAGATGATGATTTATAGGATTTTCATGCGAATTTTATTGTGGTAGTAATTTAAAGTGCATGTTGTTATTTTTTAGCGGATGTAATGAAGTGGGGGGGAAAATTGCCCCCTATAAAAACCCAACAAAATTAATTTTCACCGCAATCAGGCTATGGATACAAAAATCATTTTAATAATTGCGAGTGGTCTGATGAAAATAATAAAAGTGGAGCTGAAACATGTGATTGCGTGATGTTGAATTCAAGATATAGGCATGGCATAAATAATATAATGAATATATATAAAGAAATGGAGAGGCGCATGATGAGATGCCACAATAAAAAGGATTGCGATCAATGCAGATCTATTCAGTATTAACGCGACCAGCAGACATGAATAAAGCAAAATTTTTTTTATTATTTTTAATTTACACCAATCTCAAAGCTCAAACAATAAAACCTAAATTTAGAATAGAAGTGAGCAATATTCCCAGCAATGACTCAGATAAAGCCAGTTTCATTATAATTTTAAATGATGATCAAAAAATAGCGCTTGATTTTTCTGTGAAGGTTTGTGAAAATGCCATCAAAAATTATTCAGAATCAGCAGCAGCAGAAACAACAACAACAGCAACAACAACAAAACCTGAAGAGCTAAATCGATCAAAGAAGAGTGTCCAAGATTTTATTGAAGATTTCCGCCTCAATATAATTAAAAAAGAATTGGATATTGGGGGAGTGATTCGCGCCGAAAACTATGATCGACTTTTTCGAGTTGAGTTCCCAAATAGAGAAGATTTAGCAATTTTCATTAAATGCAAATACAATTCTATACCTAAGGATAATAAATTGTTTATATCATGCGCTGAGTATAAAGAGATTCATTTGGAGCGGTATATGGCTAGTGGTGAATTTGAAGAAGTTTCAGCTGAAGATGATGAGCACACAACAAATTTGGAATTAGAAGAATATGAGATTGACGGCTTTATACAAACTAAACATATGAATATAGAATAATGAAAAAAAAACAATATTATTTTTCTGTATATTTTCTTTTATTTTAAATAAATTTAAAAAAGAAATTAAAAGTTTTATTATTTAATTTATGAAGAAGAAGAAAAATGTTGATCCAGCTGATCTGCATCATTGAGGTCATGATTCCCCACACCGATTATATTTTGCTCTAGGTTATGCAGCACGATTTCAATTTGATTTTTGGTCTCCTTTAAAACTTCATTCTTTAGTTGATCAATAATTGCATCTCGCTTTATAATTTCACCTTTAAAAAAATGATATATGCATCCGCATCTTATTAACTTCATTCATCAGTTCGCTTATATTGATAAAAGACATGTTTTTAGTTTGAATAAATTTTTATTACTGAATGAAATTTAACATTTTGTCATAAATAAATCTTATGCATAAATGACCACAATTTATTTGATTGTGTTTTTGGTATGCATCATGATTATATCTAATATTAAATCCTAAATAATTTTTTATATCAGCTGTTGGCTGCAAATTTCCAAAACTATCGAAATATTCAATGCAATCATAATGTTTAAAATATGCTACCCAATGTGTGCCGGGGCCATAAGATGTATCCAAGTTAACTATTCCTGATTCTATGTTGTTGGGTTTTGAGGGTAAAGTATCACGCATAAATACTCCTCTGAAATATGCCACTCCCTTCATATAATCTCTAATGGCGGCATCAGTTAATGCTTCTTTGGGTAGAGTTTTTATTAGTTTTTTGATTTTAAATAAAGTCCATAGCCTTTTTTGTACGGCTTAAGATAAATTCCATTCCCTATTGAAGTTGATTTATTCTCCATAGCTTTATTATGACGAACATTTTCATCAAATTTTTTTCGTGCTGCCGAAGCGTCGTTAACAGATTTTGCGACACCTGCAGCTCCTCCAGCGAGCGCTCCTAATGCTGATAAGCCGGCAAAAATGGGTATTAGCGGCAGCAAACCTCCAGTTTTAGGGATAGGAATTATTCGGGGTTTGCCAGCTTTAGAGATTTTATTTTTTGAGAAAACATTTTTGGCTGCATTTAACGCCATTTCAATAGCTTCAACATTATTCCCACGCTTCACATTTTTGATTGATTTTTTAGCTCCACTAATTGCTTTCTTGAAAATTTTATAATTTTTTTTTATTTTTTTGAGTCCCAGCCCGATTTTTCGTTTAGCTTTCATAGCGTTTGTAACTAGGTATGAAGCAGTTTTTTCACCCAGTGTAGAATCTTTAGCTAAAACTCTCTCCCAAGCTCCCTCCTGCAATATTTTATCA
This sequence comes from Hybos culiciformis, assembly GCA_964007475.1. Classification (NCBI taxonomy): domain Eukaryota; kingdom Metazoa; phylum Arthropoda; class Insecta; order Diptera; family Hybotidae; genus Hybos; species Hybos culiciformis. Next base: position 33,347 of record CAXFZM010000150.1, read on the forward strand.
GCTATATGGCGATCTTTAAGATCTTTTGACTTCGAATAGGCGATATCGTGCTGCCTGCAAGCTTTATCTAAATTATTTATGCCGGGATCGCCGCGAGCCAATCTTTCTTGCAATTTAGTGCCTGGCCCACAATATTGATAGCCGCCCGGAATATGAACTTCAACTGGCAGATTGCTAATAAAATTATTGAATAGCCCTGCGCCTTGGAAAGCTTTTTTGCAACTGAATACGGAATCCGAATGCACAATCATTTTTATACAGATCCTTGTTTAGCATTGAAGTTGCATATATATACTAACAGACTGAATGCAAAATATTCAGATTTATATTGATTCTCAATAATGAAGTATGTCAAGCAAAGTAATTCCCTGGCAGTGAAAAATTTCGATTTAAATGAGAATAAAAAGAAAAGGCATAATAAATTGCTGCCAAATTCGATAAGAGCGCTTATTGTGGGCCCATCCAATTGCGGCAAAACTAATGCTATGCTGAGCTTATTATTGCATCCCAACGGATTAAAGTTTAAAAATGTCTACATTTACTCAAAATCATTATCGCAATCTAAATATAGATATTTGGAGAAAATAATAAAGCCGATTAAAGGTATGGGGTTTTATTCATATTCCACTAACGATGAGGTTATTTCAGTGGAAAAAGCCCATCCAAATTCAATATTTATTTTCGATGATGTGAACACCGAAAAGCAAAACAACATTCGAGATTACTTTTGCATGGGGCGTCATAAGAATATTGATAGTTTTTACTTATGTCAAACTTACACTAGAATTCCTAAGCATTTAATAAGAGATAATGCAAATTTTATAGTAATTTTTAAGCAAGATGATTTAAATTTAAAGCATATCTATAATGATCATGTTTTCGGTGATATGTCACTTGATCAATTTAAAAAAGAATGCTTTAATGCTTGGAGTGAGAAATACGGCTTCATGGTTGTCGATAAGGACAGCGAAATCAATAGCGGCCGATATAGAAGAGGCTTCGATAATTTCATTTTACCATAAATACTAAAGCATTCTAACCGCATCATCATTTCGCGCAAGATGGCCGACGTATTAAAAGATCTAGTGAAAGCGCGCAGCATTCTAAAACGGAAGTTTAATGCGGTGAAGCATGGTGAAGCTGAATCTGAGGCTATACTAAATAAACAATTTAAGCCAATAACCGAGCCGCTCAAAGAATTAGTTGATGAGAAAAGGAAATCTAGCGATTCATTCTTCAATGTGAATAAATTCGAAACATCTACACTGAAAAGTATTAGGAAAAGAAAAAGTACTTTAAAATTTGATGATGATGGTGATATTGGTGATGGTGATGATGATGATGGTGGTGGTGATGGTGATTCGACATCAAAAAATTCTACTATAGTGCAGCTACTGCAGCGAAAAAATATTGATTCTGTTTACGGACCTCATTTCAATAACAAAGAGCGAAATTGGAAACTTGGCAACAAATCCTTACGTTCAGAAGGAGATAAATTATATGTTGGAAGCAAACCATACAATTTAACGTCAGGCTTAGAAGAATTAATTTTCACAAAAAAACCTACTAAATACACAGATGATGATCTTAAAAACTACCGCCAAATTATTGTTGATAGCAGCGTTCACAAAGAAAATTATGATCAGCATCAAGCTTTACGTCCGAAAAAACAAACCTTTAAATATAAAAACATTATAAAAAATTTATCAAAAACTGGCGGAGGTCTTTTAAATCGTTTGTCAAATAAAAAAGTTCAATATACATATTTCGATGATTACAATGAAATTATAGAACGATTGAAATTATTAATTGCATCGAAGATGGCTGGCAACAATTCTATGGATAATGAAATAAACTCCATTATTGAGGAATTGAAAGAGGCGAATATAATAATCAGCTAAGCTCCGCGCCGACGCGCC
>CAXFZM010000151.1:0-11685 GCA_964007475.1 Hybos culiciformis
TCGCTGTGAACGTCGTCGTCTTCTTTGCCACCAAAAATTGGCATTGGATGGCTGCTAGACTCCCTGTTGGCGCTAGTTTTTGTCTCAAAGATTAAGCCATGCATGTCTAGCACTCCCAGTAGCGACCATCTGCAAACACACAACTATGGATCGCTCCACCTGTAAATGATTGTCTCAAAGATTAAGGCCCCCCCTTGCCTAAGACCCCCCAACAATCTTAATTCAACTATTTGGGGGCAGTGTGAGAGCAAGTATTGATTTTCGGGAGCAGATTCAAAGGCCTTAGTGAACCCCCCCAACAAGAGGTCTCACCGCAAATTGTTGTTAGTTTGAAGAACAAAAACTGTAATCCCAATACTTGTGCTGATGCTGGTGCTGCGTTCAGGCCGCAGTATCGCAGTCTTCGTACAAACAGCAGAAGAAGAAAAATTGAATTGGAAACACAAACTATGCGCTTAAATTAGCTTAAATAGTGTGTTTGCATAAATATTATGCACATATTAAATATATACGATTTGCCTGCCTGGTCTGATTAAAAAAAATTAAAATAAAATAAAAAATAAAATAAAATTATTGGTTATATATATATGCATAGATTTTCTATATATATTTATTTAATGTTTATCTCTTAAAGATTGTACGCGCGTTACATTTATACCTGTTTTTTTTTTGAAATTTTTTCTGTATTTATTTTATTTTTTATGTTTTTTGTATTTTTTATGTTTTTTTTTTGCCCAAGAAAACGATCAAACAGGTGAAATAGTTATTAAAAAAACACAGGCAACAACAACAACAACAACAAAAACAAAATAAATATAATATATATAAAACTCCAAAAATCATAAGTGCCAAAAGAGTGCAACTCGTTCAGAGAGAGAGAGCCACAAAACAGGCTGAAAAGCTATCTTCCAATCTGAATGCCAAAAGAAGCGTAATTTCATTAATTTTCATTTCAAAGTTTTGTAAGTTTCTTGCGAGTTTCCCGGACGAGCCTCTCGACAACTTCAAGAACTGAATTTCGTCCGCCGCTTGTATATATATGAAAACTTTTGAACCGCTGGAGCGATTTCAATTCTTTGAATGCCAAAAGAAACGGAATTTCGTCCTTTTTCATTTGAGCCATTAGCGTAGGTTCTACAGTGTAGGGCTTGCGAGCTGGAGGCAATCAGGCGGGGTGTTCGAAACTGTTTTTCGAAAAACCTACTATATGGCGTATATATATGAAAAATTCTGAACCGCTGCAGCGCTTTTAATTCTTTGAATGCCAAAAGAAGCGGAATTTCGTCCTCTTTCATTTGAGCCATTAGCGAAGGTTCTACAGTTTAGGGCTTGCGAGCTGGAGGCAATCAGGCGGGGTGTTCGAAACTGTTTTTCGCATATGCGAAGGACTTGTCCGGATTTTCCTATTTTTTTTTTTTTTGTATTAAAGTGATGCCATTTAAACATAATATTCTACATATTAGTTAGTTTTTTTTTTTGTTTCTTTCGTTAATGCACATTAATATCGTTTGTGTTAAATATTCCTACATGTGAAGCAGCAGCAAAAGAAAAAAAAAAACAAAAAGTAAAACCAGCAAAAAAACTGGAAAGAAATTGAATTAAGTTTTAAGTATTTCAGTTTTCCATATCAAAAAAAAAAAATTAAATTACTGCTATATATTATATATATATATATAAATTTACAATAAAAAATTCAAAGAATGGCATATTTGTCAATATTTGTCAAAGGTTTTTGGTTTTTTGTGTGTTGTTTTCAAACGATTGAGGAATTGAGGGAATTCAAAGTGCATCATTTTGCCTTCAATTCCTCTAACAAAAACCGCAATTCCATTTAGACCACCTGCCCTCTGCCCATTCTCTGCGGATCAGTTTCAGTTGTTCTCTGCGGATCAGTTCAAGGTTCCTCTTTCTTGTTTTATGCAACTACAACTGCGTCTAGATCGAAAAAAGCCTGACTGCAGATAGTGCAACAGCAGCAGCACTAATTGATAAACTGCATCTTCAAAACAGAACTACAATTATAACCATGAGGTTAGGAAAACAAGTGTTAGAGAAAGCGCTGAAAAGAACAACTCTCTCTCTCTCTCTGAATCGAGAGAGTTTAAATAGTAGACGTGCTTCGTGTGGCAAAGAGAACAAAAAACAAAACTTCACCACCAATTCTTCGTCTTCTTCTTCTTCTTGTTTTTTTTTGGAAATTTCGATTGCGAGCGTCTGCTCCCAATCCAACATCCAAGGCACCCAAGGCTCTCTTCTCTATCCCTGTTTAGTTATTAAATATATGGTTATATGGATCCTCGGTCTGTGTTTGTCGTTTAGAATCCGTGATGTTGTTTTTGTGTAAGCTGGATCTTCAAACTTGAGACCAGCTCCCAGGTTTCTATTGTACACAAACTAGCCTTTGGAGGCGATTAATGCGACACCATAAAAATCAAACATATTTTTGCGCTTACAAAGTATCTCGTGTTTTTTTAACTTTTGCCTTTTATTTTTGTCGTTTTAGTTGTTTTTTAATTTTTTTATATATTTTGCGAAAGCATTAATAAATAATCTTAATTGAAATTTATAGATATTAAAAATAAAAAAAATATATATAAATGAAATTAAGAGAAAAACAAAAAAACAAAAAAACAAAAAAAAAAACAGGAGAAAAATTGTGTGTAAATATTGTATTTAAAATGCAAAAAATAAAATGTTAAATAAAACAAAAATAAATAAAAAAAAACTACAAAACAAGCAATTTTTTTGCCTATATACAGTGACCGGCAATTGGTGCACACGCAAGTTACAAAAAAAAAACACAAGTCTCTCTCTCTCTTGATCTTCACACACACAAAACCAATGATCAGAGCTACAGAGTTCTCAATAGAGCCTGCACCTTAAGCACTCTAATATTTGTTTCGAAATAGTAGTAGACGGCCGGCCTTTTCAGACTAAAGTTAAGTAGTTTTGCAATAGGAGGTATTAATTTTAGCAACCATTAAGATTATAACTTAGAACTCCGATAAATTACAACGCCCCAAATTATAGGCACTATATAACCAATTGTAGGGTTTGTTGGATGATGTGTTGTTGTCCTGTCGACATCTTTTATTTTTTTTTGAATTTTATCATATAAGCTGTCATCTTTTATGAGAGTCTTCTTACTCTATCTCTCTCTGCATTGCTACACACTCAATGACTAAATTTAATTCAATTCAAGGCACACTACTAAATTTCATGAGAATCCAATTGAACCTTAATTTCTATTAAAACAAAAAAAAACAAAAAATCTGTTATTCTTCTTCTTCTGAAAGCCTTCGCTGTCTTTTTTTGAATTTTATCATATAAGCTGTCATCTTTTATGACACTCTTCTTAATGTGTGTCTCTCTCTCTCTCTCTGTATTGCTACACACTCAATGACTAAATTTAATTCAATTCAAGGCACACTACTAAATTTCATGAGAATCCAATTGAACCTTAATTTCTATTAAAACAAAAAAAAACAAAAAATCTGTTCTTCTTCTTCTGAAAGCCTTGGCTGTCTTTTTTTGAATTTTATCATATAAGCTGTCATCTTTTATGACACTCTTCTTAATGTAATCTCTCTCTCTGCATTGCTACACACTAAATATGAGAAATAAAAAAATTCCCACAGATTTCTATATAATTCTATAAAAACTTACATTTTTAAATTTCCTTAATCTTATTTGTAAATTAATTCGAAATTTAGTTTCGAAGTTAAGAACCGCTTTACACTAATTATTGGAGATTGAATTTTTCTTTAATTTTCGAACTCTGGAACTTTTGCACTTGCCATCACCATCACTGTATTAACAATAATAATATATTATATTTTTTTATATTCATATTATATATATATACCTACAGATATATATATATATATATATTCGGAAAACTGGTTTAAATAATATGTGTGTACAATTTTATTTTATTTTTTTTTAATATTTTGTATTTTATCCGTGTGTAATCAAATACTTTACTTGTTAAATTTTTACATGCAAATTAAAAAAAATAAAAAATTTAGAATTTATATAAAAAAAAAAAACTAAAAAAAAAATTAAATAAATATAAATAAATAAAAATGTGTAATAACAATTTATTGAAAAAAATACAAAAGGGATTTTAATATTCGCTTCTTTTTCGAAATTTTTTTATTTTTTTTTTTTTTGTAGATTGCAGGCACCAAAGGAATGTCACTGTTTTTGAAAAAAAAAACCACATATATATAACCAATAAATAAATTTTAATGCAAAAAAGAAAATAAAAAAAAAAAGAGATTAGAAGATTATAAATTGGATGTAGAATATATGTGCATATATATATATATTATATATATATATATATATATATATATATATATATATATATAAAATGTTGGCATATATATGAAAAAGATATCTGAACTATTTTTTTTTCGCAACGGGCCCATTCTTAGCCCCCACAGAGCCTTTTCGTATATATATTTTGTGGCATTTGTAGTAAAGGAATTGAGCAACATCAGGCAACATTCTCTCTGCCCAAAGTCCTTTCGCAGCACAGAAAAAAAAAAAAACTGAAAAGTTCAAGGCACACTACTAAATTTCATGAGAATCCAATTGAACCTTAATTTCTATTAAAACAAAAAAAAAACAAAAAATCTATTCTTCTTCTTCTTCTTCTGAAAGCCTTCGCTGCCTTTTTTTGAATTTTATCATATAAGATGTCTTCTTTTATGACACTCTTCTTAATGTACTCTATCTCTCTGCATTGCTACACACGCAATGACTCAAAAACTAAATTCAATTCAAGGTACACTACTAAATTTCATGAGAATCCAATTGAGCCTTAATTTCTATTAAAACAAAAAAAAAAACAAAAAATCTGTTCTTCTTCTTCTTCTTCTGAAAGCCTTCGCTGTCTTTTTTTGAATTTTATCATATAAGCTGTCATCTTTTATGACACTCTTCTTAATGTATTTATCTCTCTGCATTGCTCAATGACTCAATTTTGCTGTGTTGTGAAATATATATATATATAGAATATATATATAGCTGTGAATAATTATAATAATAATAATAATAATAATAATAATAATAGGTTTTTAAAACCACTTAATAATCGTTAATAATTATATTTATAAGTTTTTATTTTGTTAAAAAATAAATAAATTAGAAAATTTGATTTGGATAATAATAATAATAATATAACTATTTGTTTTATTGCAAAAATAACATTGAATTAAATATATTGTATAGTATAGATCTATTTAAATGAATATATATATATATATATATATATAATATAAATGGGTACCGTTCAAAAGAAGTGTAAGCATTCATTGTCGTTTACAACTATTAAGAAAATAAAAATAATAATAATAAAAAAAAAAAAGAAGAAAAACAAACGAACAAACAAACTTAAAAAACCCATGAGAAAAAGCAGAAAACAAAGTTAATTCACCAAAAAAGAAAAGACCAAAAAAAAAAAAAACAAAAACGAATTGAGACTGATTAATCTTTTCTTTTTTTTTTTTTATTTAAAATATATTTAGTTTTTTTTTTTTTTTGTGACTAATATACACAATAAACGTCGAAGAGTCACACACCAGCCAGCAAGCTATTCATATATAAGCCATTGACGGAGTTTCAAGTAAATTAGATCAGTTACCATCAAAGCTGATGGAATTGTGCAGCAGTGAAATTGTGTGTTTGAGAACAATTTTAGGCAGCTGCGGTTTCATTTTTATATCGTGTGTGTGCGCTTTTAGACAGGGCTTAATCTTTGAGACAAAGCTAGAGGAGTCCATGTTGAAGATGGTCGTTACAGGAACGTGTCTTAGACATGGTTGGGCTTAATCTTTGAGACAAGACTAGAGGGTTGGAGTCCATGGTTTGTTGAAGATGGTCGTTACGAGTCTTAGACATGGATGGCTTAATCTTTTGAGACAATCATTTACAGGTGGGCAGGGGTGGAGTTGTGTGTTTACTGATGATGTTCGTTACAGGGAGTCTTAGACCTGGGCGGCTTGATCTTTGAGACAAAAGCCGGAAAAAGGGCGCATGGACTATAATAGAATTCTCAACCGATGATATATATCTAAGTGTACATATTGAATTTGTTTGTTTAGTTTAGTAGTTTAGAGAGAGATTTGAAATGAAGGTGAATTATTATAATTTAAAATTTTTATGAATAAAAAAAATAAAATATATCTTTTTTGGTGTAAAAGCATCATCATCAAAAAAAAAAAAAATTGTCAAAAGAAAAACTTTAAGGTCATAAACTTTTTTTTTTTTTTTTTCTGTTGTTGTTGAACTAATAAACCAAAAGGAAAAAAAAAAATTGTGGGAAAATTTTTTTAATTTTTTTTTTTATTATTTTGATTCAATCAAAAAGTCGTGTGTGCACACGTGGATTGAAAAATTCCTCTATTCAAGATTTTGGGTTATTTAGTTTTTTTTTTTTTTGGTTTTTTTTATGTGATTTTGTGTAACACTTAATGGGTTTTTTTTTTTGGTTAAATTCTCGGGACAACAGTTAAAAATTAGTGCCTTGGGTCTGTCGCCCAACCAGCGCCAGAGACTAGAGACTTTGCAGATGGTCGTTACGTCGTCTTAGACCTGGGTGGCTTAATCTTTGAGACAATTTCATTTACAGGTGGGCAGGGTGTTTGCATTTACGTTGTCTTAGATATGGGTGGCTTAATCTTTGAGACAATCGCTACAGAACAGATTCTCTGCAGAGTCTATATTCTCTGCAGAATCGCTGCTGTGTCCTATCTATTAGTTCATCTTCCGCTTCTGCTTGTTGCGCAATTAAGAGCCTCCAAGGTTTCTCTGTGAATCGAGAGAGTTTGAAAATAGTAGACGTGCTTCGAAGCGTGTGGTGGCAAAGAGAACACGAAAACAAAACTTTCCCACCAATTCTTCGTCTTCTTCTTGTTTTTTTGGAAATTTAGATTGCGAGCCTCTGCTCCCAACCCAACATCTTCCAAGGAACCAAGGCTCTCTTCTCTGTCCCTGTTTAGTTATTTGATATATGGTTATATGGATCCTCGGTCTGTGTGTCGTTTAAAATCCGTGCTGATGATTCTCTCTGTGTAAGCTGGATCTTCGGGCTTGAGACCAGAGTTCTTCTTCCCGGGCTTGTTAATTACTTACACACACACACACACACACACACAGAAGTTCTTTATTCGCATATTTCAGGAATAAAATTCGAAAAAAATTGAAATAAAAAATTGAAATAAAATTTTTTTCCTGCAAAACAGGTTAAAAAACTATCTAGATTTTTTTTTTTTTTTTAATTTTTATTTTTTATTTTAAAAAAAATTTAATTTTTTTTTTCGCTTCAAAGTACCTGTTGCTTTCATTTTATTGTTTGTGCAAAACGTTATACTCATATCTAATATATATATATAGATTTCTTGCTGGCTGGCTGGCTGCAAACAACCAACAACAAAAGTAAATCACTTTGCAGCATAAAAATCCAAAAAAAAAAAAAAAAAAAACATAAAAAACATAAACTAAGCGCATGCATGCCACTAACTTTGTTTTTTTCTTCTTCATCTTAATTTTATTTTTTTATTGCTTGCATGTTGGTTTTGTTGGTTGCACTTGCAATTTGTTGCATAATCCATTTTTTTTTTTTATTTATTTTTTTTTTGCGAGGTTTTGCCACAAAGAAAGGATTCAGGCCCACGACGGCAGTTTAGCGCCTTGAGAGGCAGCTCTGCCGGTACACATCATCTACTCTATCTATCTACAGCCAAAAGCTGGGAGCGACGAAAGAAGCTTGCTCGACCTGGGAGACACACATTTAAGACACACACTTCTGTCTTGATAATTCAACACATTTAAAATGCTCGAAAATTTCTCGCTAACCCGCCAGCGCAAGCAAACGCAAAATTTGTGAAAGAACGAAAAACCTCGAAATCCTCGAAATTATGTGCCAAAAAAAAAAAAAAGGGAAAAAAAGAAAACGCGAAGAAAACATGAAACGAAAACCAACAGAGAAAACCACAATAAAAAAAAATTGAAGAAGAAGGATTTTATTCTTCTACTTTATATTTTAATATTTATATTTAATATATAAATATTACAATCCTCATTGCATAATCTCTGGAGAAAAAAAAAATTAAAAACACAGAGAAAAATTAAAAATAATTATAGCGGTCCAAAAATAATCGCTTGAGTTGCTCAGAAGTTATAAGAAATTGTGCGTAGACTACTAAGGTATTAAATTTTATGAGAATCCAATCGAACCAAAATTTCATATACACATATCTTCGGAACGGAAAATCATAGAACCTGCGGACTGGACTTCAATGAAAGCTGACAGAAATTCCTCTTCTTTTGACCAATTTAAATAATTTCAAAGGTATTAAATTCAATGAGAATCCAATCGAACCGAAAATTTCATATGCGCGTATCTTCTGAAAGCAAAGTCGTAAGTTCTGCGGACTGGACTTCAATGAATGGTTGCAGAAATTTCTCTTCTTTTAACCAATTAAAAAAGTAAAAAAATTTGAAATCGATTGGGTAGTCAACAAAATTATAACAAAATTCTGTGTCTACTTGAGGTATTAAATTTTATGAGAATCCAATCGAACCGAAAAAATTTCATATGCACATAACTTCTGAACGCAAAATCGTAAAATCTGCGGACCGGACTTCAATGAAAGCTGGCAGAAATTCCTCTTCTTTTTAACAAACAGAAATTTGAAATCGATTGGGTAGTCCACAAAATTATAACAAAATTCTGTGTCTACTTGAGGTATAAAATTTTATGAGGATCCAATCGAACCGAAAAAATTTCATATGCACATAACTTCGTGCGGACTGGACTCCAAAAAGTTTCTTTTTGCAGTCAATTCAAACGAAATTCAAATCGATTGTTAGAGACCAGTCAAACTTTAAGTTAATCATATTTATCACTTATTTAGTGTAGCAACATATATATACGCAATATATATATATATATATAAGTTTTGCATCATCCATTTGTTTTGTTACTTTTCCGAATGTTACTTGGGAAATGGAAACAAAAAAAAAAAAGAAAAATTTAAAAAAATGAAAAATTGAAAAATTGAAAAATTGAAATATATGCACACATAGTTTTTATGTTCTTTTTTTTTTATGTTTTATGTTGCGTATACTTTTTTTTATGTTGTTTAATATATATAATAGCTTTTTCTATAATAGAAATGATATGTTTTTTTTTTTTTTTTTTTTAGATATATATATATGTACTAAATATATATGTACTAAATTTTTATATATCTATATATAATATACATTAATTTTTATCATGTACAGAGAGTCATTTACAAAAAAAATATTGTGTGCTGGTTCTGTTTGTACAAATAATTTTTATAGTTGTTATATATATATATGTATATATAGAAAATAAATAACTATATCTATACAATATAAATATATAATAAAGAAAACGTGTTTTTCAACATTTCAACAGGTGGAATTGTCCATTTTAATTAAAATAAAAAAAAAAAAAATTAAATAAAATTTAATAAAACCAAAAAAAAAAAAAAAAATTATCTAATGTAGTTTTTTTGTTTGATTTTTATTTATTTTTTTTTTTATTAAATTTTTATTTAATTTTTTTTTTTATTTTTATTTAATTTTTTTTTTAATTTAATGTTTTTCCATTTCAAAAAAAAAATTATTGAAAAATTCTTTTAGGCCATCCAATAAAAAACGTTAAAATTTTTTTTAATTTAAGTCTCTCTCGGTGTTACGAAAGCTGGGCTCTTGGCCCTGTCGCATTGAAACTGTCATTTGAGGACTGTGAAACAAGCCAACAACTGAATTCTCCTCAGTTTCAGCTGTGTTTAGTTTCGATAGACTAAGGTATTAAATTTTATGAGAATCCAATCGAACCGAAAAAATTTCATATAACTTCTGAACGCAAAATCCTAGAAAATGTGGATTGGACTCCAAAAATCTTCTTTTCGGCCAATTCCAAAAGAAATTCAAATCGATTGTTAGACCGTAGTTTAGAGACGAAGATAATTTCGAAAAACAAAAACCCCAAAACACACACACACACACACAGATTATCTGCAGCGCCATCCCAGCATCAGCCAGCAGCTTGAGGCGGGCTGGTTAGAATCCTTCGTGATTTGAGTTGTTTTGAGTGCAGAGAGAGAGACTCCAGTGGGGTTTTGGGATGCACAACTGATGATTGCGTTTCGAAGACTTTAATTTCTTTTGCGTAAACTAAAATTTAACAAGTCCAACGAGATATTTTTTTTTTTTTTTTTTGTCCATTATTATGCATCTATATAGAGTATAATTTTATATGTATATATTTAAGATTTTAATATATATTATAAAAATTATTATCTAATGAATGAAAAAAAAAAAAAAAAAAAAAAAAACCAACTAAAAAAAATCGCATACAACAAGTATCTTAAAGCTTGCCGCACTGTTTGAATTTTATTTTTCCCAATATGAAAATTCGTTTAGCTGAATTTTGTGCCCCGATTTTTTTTTTTTTGGGTGTTCCATACACGCCTAATTCGCAGAAAAAAAATAAAAAAATATTTTCTCGGTTCTCTCTTAACTTTGTTCTGTTCAAGTCAAGCAAAGAGCTTCCACCACAGCAAAGAGCTTCCAACACAGCAGAAGAAATTCTCAATTAAATCCAAGTATTTGAAAATCATGAGAATCCAATCGAACCTTAAAAAGCTTATTTCTTCCAAAACCGAATATTCTGCTGGTTCTGCTAGACTTTTTCCTGCTCTCTTGACTTTTTTCGGTTCAAGTCAAGCAAAGAGCTTCCAACACAGCAGAAGAAATTCTCAATTAAATCCAAGTATTTGAACATCATGAGAATCCAATCGAACCTTAAAAAGCTTATTTCTTCCAAAACCGAATATTCTGCTGGTTCTGCTAGACTTTTTCCTGCTCTCTTGACTTTATTCTGTTCAAGTCAAGCAAAGAGCTTCCAACACAGCAGAAGAAAGTCTCAATTAAATCCAAGTATTTGAAAATCATGAGAATCCAATCGAACCTTAAAAAGCTTATTTCTTCCAAAACCGAATATTCTGCTGGTTCTGCTAGACTTTTTCCTGCTCTCTTGACTTTTTTTCGGTACAAGTCAAGCAAAGAGCTTCCACAGCAGAAGAAATTCTCAATTAAATGCAAGTATTAAAAAACATGAGAATCCAATCGAACCTTAAAAAGCTTATATCTTCCAAAACCGAATATTCTGATTGTCCTGCTGGCTGGCTGGCGCAAATTAAGGAAATACATTTTTTTTTTTGATTGTTTTGCAGTTAATCAGCAAATGAATGCTCAGCTGACGAATACAAATAGTATTTTTAATATCTATTTTATTACTATTTGCTTGCTGCAACAAAAACAACTTACAGAGAGCGGCCAGAATTTGAATGCGTGAAATGTTTGTTTTTTTTTTTTCGAACAATTGAACAATGTATGTATGTTATATACCTGTTTAGTGTGTGTATGTTTTGATGATGATGATGATGAAACTTTGTTTTTTTTTTTTTTTTTGTTGTGTAGTTTTATCTTTAGATAGTTTAGACAACAGAAAAAAAAAAAGATAGTTAAATATCCTGAATGTTACATAAAAAAAAAAAAAAAAAACACAAATAAATTTTCGTTTTATTTTTAACTTAATAACAACACAGGCTGCATCCAAGTGACAAACGAGGTCTTGTC
>CAXFZM010000153.1:0-13974 GCA_964007475.1 Hybos culiciformis
ATGAGATTATATAGTTGTGATGACGAGAACAGGGATTTCACCGAGCACACATGGAGTCAACGATCGGACCATTACACTCGGTTATTGTCACCCACTCACTCACACAAACACACACCGAGAAGTGACAAGATTGATTACGCACACAATCCAGGCACTGGAAACTGAAAAATGGAATCCATGAGTGCTTTATTGCAATGTGCCAATAAACCAACACACCAACACACAGAAAGTGAAGAAATATGAAAGCAAAGGGAAATGATATCACTTACCCGAGTGAATCCAGTGAGCCTCGGCGAGAACGAAAGTGACGATTGATTATGATAAGGAAGATGGAAACGTTCCAGAAGATGAGCACAATCGAATGTTTGAAATGACGAAGCGAATGGAAGACAGGCGCGATTGAAATGAACGAATAAGGAAGGAAAGTGAATGTTACGTTTCACATTAATGATGTTGCACATTCGATCACCACTGATAAGATGTGAGTTGATCACTGACTGAAGCAACAGGTGAGCGATGAAGCACGAAATCAATCACGCCAATTGGTTCGGTGCATTGAATGGAATGGAATGGAAGACGATGAGCACTGCACCTCACACAATACTGAACACCAAAAAAAACAAGCCAAACTACGATATGAGGCCAGAGAGTGGAGAACAGAACAAAGAGATAGAGGCAACGAATGAGGGTGAGAGACGAGCCACTCGCACACAACCAACAATATGAACGCGAGAATCACACAATACCCAGCGAGGAGGTGAGCCAGAGAGTGACGACGAGGAGTGGGAGGGGGCAATAGGGATTCTCGTTCACTGTAGTGTGTACACGCGCTACAAACACAATCGATTGTGGACGGAGACGGACAAACCGATACAAGCACAAGCGCACACAACTGCTGGTCGCGATCACTGCTCGCTAACACTGGCACACACACACACTCAAGCACGAGTCACTCAGCTCTCTTTCAACGAACTCCACAAACACAAACAAGCGGGAGAGAGAGAGAATGAGATGAAAGAAGAGAAATGCGAGCGCGAGAGTATGGAAACCATCCACACGAGAGATGAGAAGGCAAGAGGCGAGTGGTAGTGAATCACCTGTGCTCGTAGTGGCATGCGATTGCGACCACTCTCTGCTTGGCCAGTGCCACTACCCGTGTCAGGTGCGAGAACGAGAATGGCGCAGTGTGTGTGAATTGCACACCTCCTTGCATCGGTGCACGTAAGACTTGAACAGAGAGTGCAACCAACCAACCAACTACCATTGTGCAGGATGCTGACCTTTGTCCTCTCTCACACACACACCACCACCACTTGCCTCGCGTGTCCACCTTGTTGGCTAATTTTCTATTCTCTCACCTAATCTGGTTCTCTTCTCGATTCTCCACCACTTCTTTTTTCACTGACAACACACAATTTCTAATGACAATATACGTGAACTCACTGCCGTCACTTGCTCACCACCACCAACAACGTAGTGCACAATTGCTAGGGTTAGACTTGAGAAGGCGAATAATGGGCTTGGTTTCACATTCGAAGAATAGATGACGAGTGTGGGGGTGGAATGAATTGTAGTGATCGACTTGTTACGTGATCGGAGGTTGAAGCGATGCAATGCTTGCTTCGATCGTGCATTATCACAATGCTGCACACACTAAGGCATACAAGGGAGTATATAAACAAACACAAAAGAACAAGACGTGCTACCCTCTTCTTTATTGCTCGAACAAGACGAGGGTGGCATGAAGAACCTGCATGCGCTCTCCATTCTCATCCTAATCAAGTTCACACAAGCACAACATCATCAATGCTTTACAAATAAGTAACCGCCAGAACAATAGACAAACACAATGAAATAAGACACCAAACAAGCGAGAAAGCGAAGAGAGAGAGAAAACCAAGCAACACATAGCATCGATCACATCCAATCCAGGCTACAATTCAAACTTACACTCACAGCGGCGACCTCTGTGGTCGGAATTGAGAAACAGTTCACAGCGTACGTCCTATGTGAATGAACCACCAAATGCTGGCGTGCAGGAAAGTATTCATCAACTTCCTTTTCTCGCTCTCGTGTGTGCGTGTGTGTAGCGTGCATTTCTTTTGCCTGTCGCTCTGCCTCAAGTAAAATCCATCAACGTAAGTTCATTTTTTGACTTGAATGTTCAATTTTTTCACAGTATTTTCTTCAATTAATTATCTAACTAATACCCCAAACATTTGTGACCAAACAGAATGACAACCAAGGTTGGACGAGACACATTGTACGAATGTGTGAACGCTGTTATTGCTGGTTCACAAGGCAAGACTGAGGTTCCAAGAAGCGAAACTTCATCGAGACTGTGGAACTACAAATCGGTTTGAAGAACTACGATCCGCAAAAGGACAAACGTTTCAGTGGTACCGTCAAGTTGCGTAACATCCCACGACCAAAGTTCCGTGTGTGCGTTCTCGGAGATCAACAGCATTGCGATGAGGCAAAGATCAACAACATCCCATGCATGGACGCGGAGGCATTGAAGAAGTTGAACAAAAATAAAAAGCTGGTCAAGAAGTTGGCCAAAGAATACGACGCGTTCTTGGCCTCCGAATCGTTGATCAAGATGATTCCTCGTTTGTTGGGTCCAGGCTTGAACAAGGCTGGTAAATTTCCAACGTTGCTCTCCCACAACGAGAGCATGGTGGCAAAGGCCGACGAAGTGAAAGCAACCATCAAGTTGCAGATGAAGAAAGTTCTTTGCTTGGCCGTCGCCGTTGGTCACATCGAGATGGGCCCAGATGAATTGGCACAAAACATCAACTTGACCATCAATTTCTTGGTGTCATTGTTGAAGAAGAACTGGCAGAACATCAGATCGTTGCACGTGAAGTCTACCATGGGCAAGCCACAACGTCTGTACTAAGCAACAATTAACACACATACATATTTGCTGTGTTGTACAACATCTTGACAGTTTTTTGAAAAAAATAAACAATTTTAAAGTATTTTAATGCGGCATTGGGCGATTGTTATCTGTTCGTTAGTAATCTGAATCTAGACAGTTTTTACCGAATTGACCTTTACGCCAAATTGTCACGAATCTCAACGCAGCATCACTCAGTCGGGGCATGTTTCCCAACTCGCCAGTCTCCAAGCTTCGTTTTCGATGATCAATAAAGTTCCAATGAATGGCAGCATAAGTGAGTACTTCGATTATGTTGTTGGATGGTTCGTTCAAACCTAGTGCTTGAACGTAGCCAAAGTTGCCATCTTTATTCAAACGATACAGCAAGTAATCAGCCACCTTTTCAATGTCGACAATATTCTCCAGTATATTGCCACACACAGCACATTTCAACAGCTCCTCTTGATTACCTTCGAATGTTGGTTCCAGTATGCCTGGGGTATCGAGCAAGTACAGCTTCTTAGGATGGTCGCATATCCTGATCCGTTCCAGCACGGTCCTAGTCACACCAGGTGTATTGCCCACACGTGTAGCATGTCCACTCTTGCCCAAGTACACATTTCGCAGTCGATTGATTATAGTGGATTTGCCAACGTTCGGTATCCCCATTACGATGAGATTGTAATTCTTCTCACTCAACAAAGCTTGATTACTAGACACTGGTGAGTCTTGCTCGAGACAATCAAGTATCGATTGTAAAAAAGGCCGATCATAGCCACCAGCCTGAGCATTCCCACCAACAGAGTCCATGAAGTAAATTCGTTTCAACGGCACGTACTTCTTGTGAGTCGGATCATTTAAGTGATGTCGAATTTCCGATCGATATGATCGATTTAGTAGATCGCATTTGTTCAGAATGAGCATGACCGGTTTGATGGATGCAAAACGTCGAAGTAGATTTACATTGCGTCCACTGAACGGTATGCGACTATCGTGCACTTCCAGTATTAGATCCACATCTTTTAATCGTTTGCCAATGTCCCGCATTCCATTCATGTGTCGTGGAAACCAATTGATTCGATCATTCAAAACAAAACGCTGTCGTGGAATGAATTTGCTCATTGTTGTTCAATCAGCGAATGGTCGCTTTGAAAATCAACCGATCACCACAGCCGAATGAGCGCACATGTGTAAACTTCTGTACTTGTACTGTTCACCGACAACGTTACAGACATTGAAGATGCGAATTCAAATCGCTACCCCAGTCAAGTACTCAATGCAATTTTACTTCTGAATGGATCTTTATTTAAAATGCTTTTTCATTTTCCCAATTAAAAATGAAAAAAGTAAAGAATACAAAAATAAAACACGTAAACGAAGGAAAGAGAGAAAAAGAAAGAAAAAGAAGAGAAAGAGAAAAAGAGAATGAGTTTTTGTTGTTGTTGTTGTTCGGGATTGATGAGTGTGAGAATGTGAGAAAAATCAGATATAGTGAAATAGTAACGGTCCTCAGTGAATGAAAGACTTTTCTTGAAATTGTGCCGATTTTGAATTTTGTTGATTAATTTTAGTTCAATTTGTACTTTAAATTTTTTGCCTCAGAAATTTGTAATCGCTTGACGAATGAATCGATGCATTATCGTCACGGTGAGGAGTGCCTGATTGAGTTGACAACACACGTTTGTTTGACTAATATCAATGATGATCATTCGCCTATCGCCATTCAAATTTGTCACTTGCAAACCTTCGCTTGTCTTGATTTCGTTATGATGGATCGGTTGTGTATTGGGTTGGTTGAACGGATGCTTGATGAATTGGTTGATTGAATAATGTTAAATTGATCTTGTCTACAATGCTATTCAACACCATTGGATGAATTGATAAACTTATCGAAACTTCTACAAACATCCTCATTCGCATCATCACCACAATCGCCAAAATCATACCTTAAGAACAAAGGAGAGAAAACATTAGCACATGGAAAACCTTAGTCAAGACCCCAACTTACGATGTTGATGGTGGAAGTGAGTCCATGTTCAAATATGGATTCACTTGGGCTGGCTTATCAGATGAAGCAGACGCAATATTGGCTGCTTCGGTGTTCCAATCATTGTCCGCCAGTAGGATGACCTTGTCCACAAGCTTGGTAACAGGCCCATCCAACGCCGCCGTACCATAACTGGCCCCTTTCTTCTGTTTCTCGCGTAGAATGTCTACTACTTTTTTCAACCGTTCTTTGTTCTCACTTGCTTCCGAGTGCTGAGACAATAGCTGGCCACAGAGCTGTCAAAGAAAGAAAAATTCCGGTGAAACTTTGAACGACTGATCATGAGAGGAAACAAACCTTAAGCACTTGGCAAACAACCTTGACATTCTCGTCAATAAATTTGGTTGGCAATAGAATGTTCATCATCAACTTGGGTAGGTGTTCGGCCAATTCAGTCTCGAAACAACGTGAGTATAGATCAGCGGTGAATATGGCCAAACCACGAAGATGTGCGAAGATCTTACCATCAGTTGGATTCTTGGTCACCTCACGAGAGCATTCGCGCTGAATTCTGTGATAAAAACAAATTAAATTAAAAGTTGAACAGTTAGAGTGAACACACAAACATACCGTTTCAGAAGAACGAATTTAAAGTCCAGACCCGATCGATTGGCTCGTACATGCTTCATGAAATGATCACATATTCGAACACCACTGAATAGAAAATGTCGATCGATTATAGACTGTTGTTCAATCGCGAGCATGAAAGGATTAGATTTCTGTAAATGCAAATACACACACACACACACACCAACAACTTACCTGATCGACGATTTGGTTGACCATCAACTCGAGAACACATTCATCCTCATCTATGTACGCATTGGAAATCTGGGTCACCTCATCGATGCCACGTTCGAAGAAGTTCGGATTATTCAATAGAACACTAATGAACTCTTTCACGTAGGTGAGTGCAACATAATCTACGAATTCATGAATGTTTGGATCGATCAAGGTTAGAATGCCACTTCCGTTGAATAAAGATGGTGGCTTGCGCGAGACGTTCGGCATTGGGTTCGGTGGATAGGAAGTGGACATCGTGTTGCTGTTGCCACCAGCACCACGGGGCACGAATTCCTGAGCGCGCGGGTTGAGTTTACTGTTCACGCTCACTAGATAATGTCAACGGACAATGGGGACAAATGAAAGTGACACAAATCAAATACAAACACACAAACCTGTCGGGTGATGATTGTTGAACGAGTGATGCGATTGCTGCTGCTGCTGCTGCTGAGGAGATGGGCCTTGGGGCTGGTGATGTTGGTGGTGGTGATGATGCTGTTGTTGCTGCTGCTGCTGCTGCTGCTGCTGTTGCTGAGCATGAGAATGGTTATTGTAGAATTGTGGTCGATGCTGATTCATCAATTCAGCTTGCTGATAATTGACCTGATTCGCATTTGGTCTGACATCATCTCCATCCAATGACAAACCGCGAATTTGATCATCCAAATCATCCATCTTATTGTTGTTGAAATTATGCCTTTCCATTAGAACTGTGAACACAAGTAAAAGTGAAAAAACAAATCATAAATGATTAAACAAACTTGAAACTTTTGGTTAGTGTTCTTCTTTAGCACCACGATCATGAATGCTAAATGTCACTCCACAAAATAGTCTGCGAATAATTCTGCAACCAGAATTTCAGTGAAATTTTCGCAAACTTTACACACGGCTCAAGATTTATATAGAAGAGGGTAAGTTGTGAATTGAATTACCAAAACGCAAAACACCCTTGAATGAAACAATACACAGAAGTTTGTATAAAGTATCATTCAAGCAAAAAATAACGAAACAAAATTGCAACCAAAAAGTTCTTACTAATCGCGTACATCAATTATGTTCACGAATGCAAGTGGACAAATGTGGCTGAAAATCGCATCTACCTTACAATGTGAAAGCGACAAAACAACAAAAGAGAAGCGTACACTACCTACGGTGCTCTTGTCTACCTAAGCCAGAGACACGGAACGAAAGTACGAGAAAAATGAAAATCACAAACACAATAGAAGGTTCACCAGAAAAGAAGAAAAGAAGACGATGGGACGTTTAGCGAAAAGGCAACATTCACAAGAAGAACCACACACACACACACACACACACACAGTGGCGCACAGTGGAAAGAATGGAAGAGAGAAGGAGCAGAGGCAAGCGCACACAGGAGAGTTGCTAGTGGAATGGATGAAATGGAAATGCATAAGTGAAACGACGAAGTGTGTGCGAGCCACCGATACGAGAGTGAAACAAAGCGAGAGAGAAACTAGCGACACTCGGAGACAGACAACACAACAGCGGAGTGTTCGACTCAAACGGCTGGTGCGTACGTACGCCGAGAGATGAGCATCACGACATTTGTGAAGGGCCCAAACTTTCTGCTGCCGACTTGGCCGATGATTGGAAAAGCAGCACTGCCAAACTAACCTTTCTGACTCCGCCTTCGTGTGCGCGCTTGTTCGCTTATGTGCTGGCATCTCTCGAGCCTACTTCAATGTAATCGTTTCAAGTTTCGTCACTCTCAAGCTGCTCTTTGTCGCGATCGATGTGAGACGTGCTCTTTGCAGTTATCGAACTTCGAAGCAATCAATACTCAAAATGGCGAACGAAAAGAAGAAAACTCTTGTGGAATTCCACCCGACAAGCAAAGACTTTTTGTCTTCCGAAACGTTTGGAGAAGCTTGTGGTTTGCTCGAAAAGAACAAGCAAAGAATCAAAGAAGGTAAAAACACCGAAACTATCGGATGTCCTGTTTGCAAAGACTGGCGCTATTTCAAAGCACCAACACGTTGTTTCGACAAAGCTAGTGCTTTGCACGCTCACGTGAAAAAATACCATAAATGGCATTTCAAGTAAGTTGGCTAAAAATGATTGTCACTCGATGCTAATGAACGAATTTCAATTTACAGATGTTTGCCAAGTAAGAAGTTGAAGAAACCTTATTACGTTACGAAAACGTTTGTAAAAGCCCCGGCCAAAAAGAAGACGCAGCCAGCTAATCAACCGAGCACTAGCCAACAAGGAAACGCCTGAAATTTGGTCTAAAGATTGTTGGAAATCTGAGTTCGAAATTAATTTATTGCGTCATCGGTTGTGTGATGAAAGTATAATGTAATTTATTTGTGTGTGTGTGTGTGCGTTTGCACCAATTAACAAAAGCGAAAAAGAATAAAAATTATCAATTCCGACAAGTCATGATTGTATGTTTTCTTATTAGCACCATCATCATTACTATTGTCATCACATGAAATGATCATAGATGCACTAGACAAAACAGAAGCTCAAACACAAGTGGTTCAGCTAGTTCAGCATTCGAAACATTGCTCATGATCACAGGAATGAGTGCGCAATCCAATTCAGCGGAATATTGTTCTGGTAGTGCTTGGCCATTCGATCCTACTTCGTATCCAACCTGATTGCCGAAAGCACATATTAGTGTCACCGAACTGTGCAAACAAGCAACACGAACTTACCCGATCTGAATCCAAGCTGATCCGTAGTCCAATTTTATTAAAGCCACCATCGTAAAGTATTTCCAAGTGATTCTTCATAGCAATGATGAATGCACGAGCCACTGATTCGGTTAGTTTCGAAATGTCAATCAGTTCAGTTCTAAAAGAAAATCGATTAGAGCGATGATGAGCGAATGAAACTAGAACAACAAACCTTGGATGGTTTTCGTGTATCTCCAACAAATACAATTCAGTGTATCGAATCGAATACCGATCAGTTCGTAATTCAGGACCTGAGAAGACGCGTTCACTGTTCACGTGCTCTAAATTTTTGCCATCAACTTGGCTGCAAACTCTGAACATGAAAATGAGAATAAGCGAACTCAATGAAATCAAACCAATAAGCGAAACTTACCCAAGATTGGTGTTCAATTTATCATCTACCCATTTCAGCTCAACAAGTTCTTGTTCTTGTTCGCCCTCGGGGTTAACCTTGCCACATTCGATTCGATAATCCTTCATATCCTTGACAGCGGTTCGTAATTCGATCATGATATTAGGCATGATCGTAATCATCATGCCATCTTCCACCAAACTCATTTTCGCTTTCATTCCGCTTGTGGACTTCAATGCACCAGAGAATACAATAAAATTGGCTGCAGTCATTGACGATGATGGTTGGTGATGATGAAGTGGTTGGTGTACAGCGGTACGATACTGATTGTGAACATCATCATCCGCCTCGTTTTGAATGCAAACCAAATGCGCATCAGCCTTGTAGCTGAAATTACCACCAAACGCTAGAACATGTTCGTTGCTCATGGATATAACTTTCGTTGCTTTTTCATAATTCACTTTGGGAATGTGAATAATAACGTGCTTTCGGCTTTCATTCACGTGAACGTACAAATCTTTCACCACCGGTATGGTGTAGGTGAAATTACGAAAATCAGCCAACACATTCATGATAGTGTGGCCAATCTCATAGAAGACTGGTTTACGATTTGGATAGCTGATTGTTGGTGTTGGATATGCTGAAATGTTCAAATGTTAGTGCACGAAAACCAGTGATAGTGAATCGAACAACTCACCATTGTACTCGTAACCCAGTCGCAGAGCTAATCGCAGTGGCGACACTTTCGCCCATGGTATTTCCCATTTGTGAATAAGCAATGCAATCAGATATGGTGGAAAGGGTGGTCGTAGACTTTGCAGACACTGTACCGATGGACGAATGAATAGTATGGCGCTGTTCTCCTTACATCCAAACAGACCATCGGGAAAGAACATGAGCGGGAAGTCTGTTTGTGATAACGCTGCACATGAAAACAACAATAATATAAGAGTGATTAGATGATTCATTTCACTCATTCTTATTCGCTTACCAATGATCGTTTTGTTCAGCACTTCGTTCAGGATTTTGAACACGTCTCTGGGGAAGACAGGCACGCCATCGACCACACCACACGCGTCCACATCCACGTTCATCATGATCTCGTCATAGTTCTCCAAACCTATTCCCTTGGTGGTCAGTGTCCAGCACAGGCGCGATCCACAGCATAGTTCTGTAACACAAGAGAAACGATGTGAACAAGTTTGGCTAAAAAACTTTGAATACTTACTTTGAACTATTTTCACATTCACTATCACATTTCTGGTAAGCCGAAATGCAAAAGCAGGTAGGTTGGGATTTTGCAGCAGGTCGACCAATTCCGAATAAGTCAATTTGGATGAAAGTTCGGGCACCCGGCGTTTGAATTCGGAATAGTTCATGATTGGTGGTAGTGCGCGGCCATCAGTGTCTTGCACCGACAACCGATGCGTCAAACGTGATATCCGCTTATCACTGGACGATGAGTTTGTGGAATTTGTGGATGGTCGAACTTGCAGCTGCGATCGACATGGACGATCATTCAGTGGTAGTAGACGCGAAAAATTCGAACTACCATCCTCCACTAGATCGCCACCAGGACGTACACCATCGGAGAACATGACTTGTTTGACTTGCTCGGAATTGGTGCCATTACCATTTGCATTGCTAGGACCGGCCCCATTGCCGCTGCCACTCGATCGTTCTGATCGTTTTAAAACACCCAACAGTGGCACCATGACAGTTGGCGGTGGTCGGTGTAGTGACTGACCGGCTTGTTCCAATGGTGACACTGTCGAGCAGTACTCCAGCGGATTATTCGGATCGGGTGACACGGGCAAGGCATTGGTTGAATCAACAGTACTGGTGGTCCATGCTGTTGCTGTTGTCCTCGTTCTCGATCGAGTCAATCGAACGGCCAAGACGGTGCTCAACCTCAGCAATTCGTACCAATATGATGTAACACAATTGGCATACGCGAGCTTCTTTGTTGTCTAAATATTGAATTTTTCCTTGTAATTACAACATGCTGAACATAGCACTTTTCCGCATGATCTGTTCGGATGGAAGCAACCAAGTGATGAATGAGACGAAATTGAGGAAATTGAATAAAACGAAACAATTACTTACCGACAATGGTGACGTCGTTTGATCATGTTGAACTTCGCATCGCAATGCAAACAATTCTGTGCCTCCTCATCCGGTATCCAGTGTGGCTTTACTTTGCCCAATGATCGTTCTTCTTCAGTCAAACCACCCAGCATTTCTTGTCGCTCGGAAAATGGCGATGTTCTGAACCAAACCACCACGGAATCCATTGCCCGTGATGGAGGGCACCGTGATGAAGTTTGGCGATGACGGCAATGGCCAAGTTTGGAGAGGATGGCGGAGCAGGCTGCTGCTGTTGTAATTGGCGCTCGGTTGAGAGCTCTCTCGAATCGGCTTGCGTGGTAGATGTTGATTGTGATTGATCTAATGTCGAACGCTGTTCATTCGAATCAAACTCGTAAACATCTTCGATCAATATGTCATCCACTTGTTCATTACCATTGCCAACTTGTTCGATTTGATTGCTTGTATTCTCTGGCACTTCATTCTCCACCGAGCATTTCACAGCATGCTCGTCAATAAGGTTTTCTATTTTCGACAACGCTGTGAGTGTAGTTGATTCAGCTCGTGACTCGTTACCAACACCATCAATTTTTATTTGCTCACTACTGCCGCGATCCGCATGGGGCATTATCAGCATCACTGATGTGCTCGTCCTCGGCAATAGATGCGACAATTTCACTGGGTGAATCGGTTGTAGCCAGATCTGCACTCTCCATTATCTTCTCATCAAGTTTCATGTTCAGTGTAGATGGGGATGAAGACAATGACAATGTGGTGCTAGTAGAAATTGCAACGACAGCCTCTACTTTATCGCAATTTCTGCATTGGTAGCATTGACTGTAGAAGCGGTGGTGATATTGCTCTCTTCTATTTCACTCTTTTTATCGCTGTTGTCGTTTGTCTCATTGGTCTCGACGCCCGCTATCATCATTGACGCAGTGTTCGCCTGATTCGATTCGTTATCTAAAGATGATATGGTGGCAGTGCTATTCACTGCAGAGTCCGACTCGGGTGTGTCCATTTCTTCCAATTTGATTCGCTTGCTTGTTGTGTTGATTGTTGCGGCGTTGATGATGGTAGCAGTTCTGTTTGTTCGATGCCGTTCTCGTCATCGATGACATCATCAAGTAATCGATCAAGATCTTCCTCTGATAACTTATTGATGTCTTCGTCACTCAACAATGTTGTTTGGTTCACGGTTGGAATTGGTTCATCGTTATTGGCTGTTTCACTTGACACCGCCAGATGTTCATTCTCACTCTCATCGTCGTGTTGGTTGGCGCGTGTTTGCCTTCTTGCTCCTCGGTTGTCTCCCCATCATCTTGTTGACATTCATTTGTAGACTGTTGTGGTAGCTGCTCTTGTTCTTGTTTGTCCTCTTGTTCCTGCTCTTGTTTGTTTTCTTGTTTTCGCTCTTGTTTGTTTTCTTGCTCTTCATTGATTACAATTTCTTTGCTCTCTGGAATTGAGAGTTGAGGTTCCATTGTTGTTGGTTGAATAATACTCGAGATGTTCGGTTTGATGGCGCTCACCGAGTGATTCTCAGCGGCGGGCTCACATTTCACGATAGTCTTCTCATCTTTATCACAGTCCTCAATCGCTTTCCTTCTTCGAATCATCATTGATGTCATCGACCTTCTGTCCATCCACCACCACCACCGACTGATGAAGTTGATCCACTTGTTCAACATTACCATCTTCAATTACGCACTCGACTTTATCACATTTTTCTTCCTCCTTTTTTGCATCATTAGTGGGTTGATTGTTGTTGGATTGATCGCTTGTAGAAGTAGCTGGTTGTAGGACTTTCATATCACCAGATTGTGGACTTTCATCCAACAATGTCAAGATGTTGATGGTTGTGGTGGATTCGGAGATGACTTCTTCGATAGTTGTTTGTTGATCATGTCATATGCACACTCGCCATCGGATGATTTCCACTCCATGGTGACTGAAACACTGTTTGAGCCATAGTTCGCATTGTTCTCATCACGTCTAGGTTGTGCCATACGTATTCCAAAATCAGCATCATTCACATCGATTCGTCTGTTACAATCAGTGTTCAGTATCGATAGCGGATCATGTCTGTTCTCCCGAATCACTTGCGATGCTAATACCGAACATGATCGCCATTCTCATAATCTATACTCTCTCGTTTGTTTGTTCGATCCACACTAGAATCTATATAACAACACAATAAAACAATCATCGTTGAGCAAACAAACAAAAACAACTGTGCAAATATATTGCATTGAAAAAAATGCACTTACTTCCACCTATCTTCAAGTTCAAGCTCGTCAAGCACTTTATCTAAATCCATCACATACTTCTCCATATTTTCTGTGTTCGTAATTGAATTGAGGTTTGATTTTTGATGTTTTCAACAATAATAAAAAATGAATGAACAAATCGAATGGTAGAAATGCAAGAAATGACAAATTCGTGTTGTCGCGGAGAGTGAATGAAGCGGATCACATACTGGCAAGTGAGTGAGAAGCAAGCACCCCCAATAAGTAGTGATGACGTAGTTGATTTGTTGTGTGAGTTCAATTGAATACGCAACAATGGCATCCAACACTGGTGACAACAATGACGACAATTCGAATAGACAAGTCGCACATCCGCGGGCACTTCACAATCGGATCAATGTGTTTGTTTGTTTGTTTGTTTTCACTATGATTGACGGATCGACGTGCAAGTGTGTGTGTGTGTGTGTACGGTGATAGTGGCTGGAGACAATGTGCACAATCACAAGTGTTCACTCGACTTGTCTATGTCCAACTACATACACAACAAAACACAACAACAACACAACGCCAAATATCAAACCATTCAAAAACTCAACTTTTTCCAAATTCGTGCAGAAATTGCATCAGTATTTGATGAATACAACTGGAAACAAAGAACGCTTTTTGTGTTTTGATTCAATTTCACATATGACGTACATGGATGAGCACCACACTATTGCAAGCAGACACTAGTTGTGGCTGATGCTGATCAGTGAATGTACATGCGCGAACGTATTTCACTACTTCAGAATCGAACACAACAATGAGCACGGTCATGTTGCCCGAGATATTGGACAGTACTCGTGTACTGTACCGGTGTTCGTGTGGTC